>JAEAOA010002354.1:5169291-5324291 GCA_016746295.1 Potamilus streckersoni | reverse complement strand
TTGATAAGGTCTTCTTTTAATTATTCATTACAATTTTGAGTTTTCAATAGAGGAAAAGCTTGGTTCTAAGTCCAAAATGTATATGTTTTTAATAATATCATCAATATATAGCTTTAATATTTGGTATAGTTACAGTGGAGTTCCCTAATTGTTATGAACCTTAAAAACACAAACTATATCACACCCCTATAGCAAACCTCTGATTACTGCGACGACCTTTAACTTAAAACAGTTTGTCCTGACATCTGTTGCATATGTTCGTCAACGTGTGATTTCATCAGATATATATCTTGGAAATTTGTCCATTGTATTATGGATTAGTCTAGCACATATAGAATGTGATATTGTACTTCTGTCTACATTTATAGCGTTTTTAGATTTTAGTGATTATTTGCTGATTATGATGGTCGCTGCTGGGAAGTCGTTTCTCATCACCAGTAATTAGCCCCAGTTTCTAGAAGCAGACGTTATAATTTACAGTAATTCTTCTGTAACTACAGAAATTACAGTAATTATAGTAATTTACCGTACTTTTTCTCTTCTTTTTTTTAAATCAAACACAATAAACCATGAATTATTGACTCTTGGCAACGAAGGAACACATTAAAAAATACTTTTGGTTGTTTTAATTCACCCGTGAGAGATTATGGGACTTTAATGAGGTAGTTAATAACGGTGAATGCAGTTCAATTGACCTCGTGTAAGGTGAAGAAAAAGAAACGTTACTCGCAGACCCACTTTTAGGAAACAGAAATGTCCACTATAATTAAATCTTACTCTCCTCCATCCATACATAACACTACAGTATATAAAGTTGCTGATTTGACGGTGGTCAGGAAAGATAAGATAGTCAAACTAAATTCTGACTGATGTAATTCATTCTGCCCACATGACATCTGGTTTATTTCTACTTGCTGTATTTAACATCGACCTGTTCTCAACCAAATTTTGCCACTGGAAAGAAATGTTTTGTGTATAATCTTAACATTGTATAGTGTGTTAAATATTCAATCCGATTTAGCTATAAACATGACAACAAGAGTCATTGCTAAATCAGAGTGAATACTTATCACACTATAAACACTATAGAGTTTCGGAAGGGCCATCAACGAACTTTCCAACAGCACTTACCGCTACCTTCTGTACTTTGCTAGGTGTCGGAAAACTATATATTTGAAACTTATTATTATTATTATTATTATTATTATTATTATTATTATTATTATTATTATTATTATTATTATTATTATTATTATTATTATTATTATTATTGAGTTATTGGTGTTTTTATTACTGATACAAAAAAATCCAATAGTTGCAAAGAACAGGGGTTCTACAAAATGATTGAACTGCATAACCGTCTCGTTTATCTTGCATGAAGCTATCATCACTAACTCAAAATTGGAATCTGAAGTCTATTCTAGTGGTTAGAGCGTCCGCCTCAGATGCGAGAGGTCGTGGGTTCAATAAATGGCCGAATTGTACCAAAGACTTATAAAAATGGGTCTCAGCATTAAGAAGTTTGTGTTAGGACTGGTCGGCCTGGTGTCAGGATATTGTGACTGGGTGGGACATCATGCTATATGTCTGCAGCATGATGCTCCAGTGCTAGACATCATTATAAGCTGTCACACTGCATACATAGTATGGATTTGACTGAAAAAGCGTTAAAGCTACGATAAAATACAAAAAAAATCCAAATTTATTTCTCATTATTGGACATACGGAAGGCTTTTGACACTGTATAACACTAGGGTTTTGTACCAAGGCTTGCCCTGTGTGGAATTATTGGCAAACTCCCTACATTAATTACGAATAATTTTCTAATATCTATAGCATTGTAAATTTAAATGACATTAAACCTGTACATCACTCAGGCAAGATGTCCACCAAAGTGGATTAAAACTATCCTTTTCAACCTTTTATATATCAATGGCATGTTAAAGTTGTTAGGAAATTTCAAACTAGCAACCTCTTTTGGCAACCCTGTATTAACTGATGATATCACTATTATGAAGACAACCTTTTCTCTTTTGCAAGCAATACATTTTATGGATCGCTTGTACTCAGTAACCTAGAATTCTATAATTAGTGAAAATATTAGTTGCATTGTTATCTTCAAGCGAGCTCTTAGATGAGAGACTTCAATTTTAAGAAAGAAAACGGTTCAAGATTTTTCCAATTTTGCGAATTACCGAACACGTAGGCATCTGCATGAGCTCTGACACAAGATGCATAGTAAAAGTCGAAAAGGCATGTAAAAATGGAAGGAAACGCAATACAAATTAAACCCCTTAACTACTGTCAGTCTATATAAATATCATTATTCCAGCAGCGCTTTATGGTTGCGAGGTAGGGTCAAAGACTATCAAAAGCCATTGAAAGATTACATTGATTTTGGCATCAATATGTAAAGTACATTCAAAAATTATCACTTACAACCCGGTCTACAGTTAGCGAAAGCATACTTGAACTGAACACAATGGTCGTGGAAATTGAGATATTATATATATATATATATATATATATATATATATATATATATATATATATATATATATATATATATATATATATATATATATATATATATAATATGGTCCCAATGTCTACATAACATTTATGATTTCAGGTGCATTATTCGTAACATTATACTTACACGAATTTTGCAACAAAAATCGTAATATGTGTTAGCTTGTGATTTGTTGTAATTTCCAACTAATGCAACGACCACAGATTAATTAATCATCTCAAAATTATCACATATTATAAGTATCACAATAATATAATCAAAAATATCCTAAACTGAATTCACGATAATTCCGCATAACTGTCCTAGTCGAAGACTACTATTGAGCACTTAGTAATTCCAGCCAATATTAATTCGAATAATTTAATCCATTCAGATATAATACCGAACACAACAATAAGATTGATTCTGTTTCATATGTGAAGATATATGTATATATATATAATATATATGATTATGTACCCCTTCACTTGACCTTGGTCGGAATGTTCTGTAAACACTGTCACTTAACAGAATTTTCCATTCTAGAAGATTCTAAGGTCAGAATCAAGACTATCTTTTGACTCAAATTGAGATAAAGATGTTTGCCGTAATAATTAACTTTCATCTAATCCACATTCACAGAGAAAATTTTAGCTTTGTATTCTCTTCGTTGCAAAATAAACGTCACTGGCCAGGTACACTACGCACTTTATTTTTGACAAGGTCAAGTACAAAATACAGTTAAGCATAAGATGAAATCATTAAGAAAAGTCAACAAATAATTAAAATTAAACATAGTGTAGTACATTTTGGAGTATGCCCATTTGGTTATAGCTCGCCGTTCAAAGAATGTTTAGATTTGTGTGATTACTTGTTTGATTATTGGAATTCGGTCAATTTTGAAATGTTCATTAGCCCAAAATAAATAGCCAATTACTAGGAGAAAAAAAACGGAGTGAAGTGTTCTTGAATTTCCATGATGTCATGGTTCATTTGCAGTGAATTCAGGTCAAAACCATATTAATGCCCATAGAATACCATAGTCCCATTTAAAATATAACGATGAAGAATGATGGTATGACTGCAGTGGCAGTATTTACGGTAGGAAACCGGTAAATTACGAAAAGGAATAAACATGAAGGGGCTTGACAGATACAGTGTATGTCGCCATGGTGGCAAACGTGATGCAGTTGTACTGGCATGTGTCCTGAAACAATGGATTGACTGGCCTAAGATGGCGTAGTTAAAATAGTTCCCTGTGTTAGGGAATAGTTGGATAGCTTCTACGGCGTAAACTGCTGAAGGTACTGAAAGTAGATGAAGCGAAGATAGGCAGATGTGCGGAATGGAAAGTTGAACATTTGGCAAGTGGGGAGATATGTTGTCTTGTATTGATCAGAGCTTAATTTATGTATAAAATGGGCACGTCGGGCTTTCTAATTTGCAACTGAAGATGTATAGAAGTCTTTCGAAATTTGGGGTAAACCTATGATTTCTACCAGGAATCGCACTCGGGTTTGACACCTCTCGGTCAAGCAAATGCTCCTGACTTGCAACAATGCATTAAACCTCCCTCATAAAGAATTGGTACTTTTATTTTTTCTCGCATCACTAACATTTTAGATCTAGTAGGAGATAATCGCCGTTTCAAGAACCCACTAACATTGTTCTTAAGAATTAGATGAGATACCGTATATACTTGCTTATAAGTCATTTCCAACTATAAACTACATCGATCCAGATCTGCAATTGTAATGCGCCGGCAGATCTAGAGCTATGCTGTTTGTTAGGAGTAATCAGTAGAACATACAACATATATCCTGATCTATATGGTTATTATGCTATGGTAGATCAGGATATTTATTTATTACAGTTTAATTCAACTTATGAGTTTACGCATTATGCAGTGACTTGGTGTAGTTTCGCAACGACTGTATTGTTACAGCACAAATGGATAGTGATAAATCAAAAAAAGGTCGATATATTTGTTTCAAAATGCTAAATACTAAATTAGTTTGGCTTTTCTATAAGGCGATCCCATACTTCAGACAAATTGCTGACCGATACCATTGGTTAATATTTCCCTAGTGTTGAGATCTCCTAGTTGAGACAACCAATCTTTTTTTTGAAACATTTCATCCTCTAATTCGTATTTATTTATATTTCAGATTATGGTATTACTAAACGTCTTTGCGATAAATAAAACTCAAATTCGTATGAAAGAAGAGTAAGCGGATAATAATGGAATATACTTTAATGGTAGTCGCCATCCAACAAGACATTGCGACGTTGCGTCAACAATGATTAGCACAACTACTGTTTAGTTTCCAATGCTTAATACCATATAATAAATTTCTGTGGAAGAGACAATATGCGGTCTTTAGATGGTAGTAAATCAAAGCCGTTTACAGTGCTATCAATGAAAAACTGTTATTAATATTCGGTCAAAAATCTAGCAAGATTATTAATTTCTAATATACCACGTACTTTCGAAGGTGAGACTAACATTTGGGACACTAATTTGGAGGTCACAAGTATTCTTATGTACTCCATTATATCGAAATGCTTTGAAGCAATTTTAGCTATGTGATATTTGATAGTTCTTATCGTTAGTGTAATGATATATTAAGTCAAACATGTTTGTCAATATTTCATATGTACATCTTAAAAGTTTTGCCGTTACTAACTCACCTGCTTATTCCTTAGAAGTATTAAAATGACACGCTGAACAGGAGATTAATTAGAGCATGTCTATGAGGTATTTACAACACGGCACATAACCTTGCTGTTGCACTAAGAAATTATTTGATAAAAAATTATAGAAGGGTTTTCACCAGCTTCGAAAGCCAAAAAATCCTTCAGAAGAATTATAAAGTAAATTTTGAAATTGGGTATGTATTTCTTGCGCCTTTTTCTTCATTTCTGTCTTTCTTTTACTATGGACATTTAACTTAAAGATCACTTATTCGTATAGCTTGGTGCATGCATCATTTCGCTCATTCAATGCATGGTGTAAAAATTTACATTCACAAAACTAAAATTACCAGTAAAAGTGAAAATGGTTATCCCCGATGCAACGATTATCACGAGTGTTGGGCGTCTGCAAGCCTTAGTAGCAGTTAGAGGCAGTCATATTTACATATAATTAAATATTATTAAAGAACATCAATCTAATGTTTCATTTCTTTGCATGTATAATGATATTCGAGAACTCCATTGCGAACAGTCTGTATAGATTTCATCAGCTTTCAGCGTCTAAGTACCTCACTACTTGCAATTTAGGGAAACGTATGTTCAGTGTATTCTGGCAGTCTAATAGTTACTTTAATACTTGCATTCTGGAGAAAACGTATGTACAGTGTTTCCTCGCAGTCTAATAATTACTTTGTTACTTGTATTCTAGGGACAACGTATGTACACCGTATTCTCGCAGTCCAATAATTACCTTAATACTTGCATCCTATGGAAACATATGTACAGGATATTCTGGCAGTCCAATAATTACCTCAACACATGCGTCATAGGGAAACTTATGTACAGGATATTCTAGCAATCCAATAATTACCTCAATACTTGCAATCAAGGGAAAAGCGTCATGTACAATGTATTCTGAAGTCCAATAATTAACTTACCAGTGGCATTCAAGGGAAAACGTATGCACAGCGTATTCTCGCAGTCCAATAATTATCTTAATACTTGCAGTCTAGGGAAACGTATGTACAGTGTATTCTCTCAGTCCAATAATTACCTCAATACTTGCATTCTAGTGAAAAGTTATGTACAGTGTATTCTCGCCGTCCAATAATTACTTTAATACTTGAAGTTTAGGGAAAACGTATGTACAATGTATTCTCGCAGTCCAATAATTACCTCAATACTTGCAATCTATGGAAAACGTATGTACAATGTATTCTCGCAGTCCAATAATTACCTCAATAATTGCATTTTAGGAAAAACGTATGTACAGTGTATTCTGGAAGTTAAATAATTATCTCACTACTTGCATTCTAGAGAAAACGTACGTACAGTGTATTCTCGCAGTCAAATAATTACCTTAATGCTTGCATTCTAGGGAAAACGTATGTACAGTGTATTCTTTTAGCCCAACAATTTCCTCAATACTTACATTTTAGGGAAACCTATGTATAGTGCATTCTCGCTGCCCAATAATTACTTCAAAACTTGCATTTTTGAAAAAACGTATGTACAGTGTATTCTCGCAGACGAATGGGCTGGCACATTATGTGACAGCATGTCTGTCTTTGCAGTTTGTAGTTAGACTGATTCTTTTAATACACAGTAGTCAGTATATATCTGATTGAATTCATAATAGTTTATATGAAAATGATTAATATCTAAAATGAGAACTCTCTCCCTCTGTGTGTGAGTGTGTGTAATTAGGTAACAATTATATATACATTTTTAATAACAGATTTTAAAAAACTGCATCCGACCTTATGCAAATATTATAATAATATTTAAGAACAATTTATCGAGACCAGATTTGTTTTAACAATATGTCTTGAGGGGTTATATTAAACGATCGTTTACCTTTCAAGATTTCCTTTCCAATCCGTTTTGGTCAAGTATGTTTGAGAGATTGTATCTCCTTTCTGACATCATTATAATCGCAAGCATTCCCATCAAGGTATCAATGTCAATGCATCTAAATTTGGACTGGTATTAAATCTGGCCATTTAATTTATGGTTCTGGAAAGGAAACACACATAAACTATTCTAAATATAATATGAAATGCATAGTCGTTATACAACGGTAAATTACCTGTCAAGTTTTAACATTTTGAAGTACTGTGATCATGACAAATACTCTATTAGCGCTTGGCACTAAAATTGTTACTCATTGTCTGGAGATTAAACACTTGACAAAATGTTGGTCAATAATGTGTAATAAGCATTGGTCATTTCCTTTCATCAGTCACCAATTAGCATTGTACGTCAGCTAGAAAGATGGGATTAGACCTTTGCGATGAGTTGTAGAATCCAATGACATGTGGGTAATTATAGTATCGGTTAGGCCGCAACACATCTATAATCAAAGATCTTAGAACCCAAGGTATGCACGGCATTGGTAAGAAAAGAAAATATTCAATCGGAATTGCTGAATTATAAATTGTGAAAATTAGGAAAATATGTACTTTATTTTAACATGCACACCATCATATGTTTGGGTCATAATACGGAAAATAGTTATCAGTTCATGTGAATGTATTTGATTTTGTTGGTATTGATTTTCGTTCTGAAGAATTGAGGATGGGGGTGGGTAAATGGCACCGAGATTTGATGAATGAAGAAAAAGCTTTCTTTTCATGTATCGTTTGTGGGGACTTTAAATTTGTAATTTAAAGCAAATTAAATTCGCGAAAAATGGTGAGTACACAGTGCTGAAATGATAAATCATTTTGCTTTAAAGAGTTATTCGTATATGTGAGATATAATTAATTTTGGCGAATTTAAAGACTTTTTATTTGAAAGAAATTTTTCTGCCTATTTTGTGCCAAATTTGCTGAAGGTTTTTCGTATCAAGATCTTAATGCAGTTAAAACCAAATGTGTGTGTGTGTTTGTGTGTGTGTGTAGGTGTGTTCTTCATTTGAGTTATAAAGAATTGAAATCATGCTGGTTAATGCAAGCAGATTCTATGCGATAACATATTCGGAAAGACAGTTGCTTGTTCCTTAACTTATCACATGTAAAACCTTCTAGAATAATTTTCTACAAAATGCAGGTTTAATCACACACACACACACACACACACACACACACTCTCTCTCTCTCTCTCTCTCTCTCATATATATATATATATATATATATATATATATATATATATATATATATAGTGGAAAATATGAAGAGCAGGAAAACTTAAGTGTGTCGAAACCTGGGCACAAATGTTACTAAGTATAATGGAACTCAATTAGCATAGACATACTTTACTCAATTGTTCATTCTACGCTAAAATATTAAGATTTAAAGTAAATCACATTTTAAACAAATCTAGATAAGGATATAATAAAATATATATGGACGTTTAAACTACATAATGTAGGAAAAGATACGTTAGATAGGGAAATATTAGAGGTCAACTGGCAATACCCAACAAAATATGGAAACAAGAAGCAAATATTTTAAACCGCTTTGTAAAACTAAAAGCAAATCCCAGTATGCTATATGTGGCATTATATATTTACTGGTTTGGTTTCAATTTTAGTAACAGAAACAATATTTTTAGGAACAAAGCACTAACTAGAAACATTTTGTCAAGAGAAAATTCAAATATATTAAAAATATGATTGCTAAATGCAAAATAATAAAGATATATGTAAGTGGGAAAATATACTATGAATACAAAATTTAAAGTAGAAAGGGAAAATTGTGGAAATAATAATAGCAATATTTAGAAAAAAAAATGGCCAACATAAAGTCATTTAAAATACAACGTATAATTCGTTTCCTTTTCTACTAAAATTACTAATCATCTGCTAGATATGAAATCCAGATGAATAATATAATTGAAGTGATATGTACTGTATAGCTGGTTCTGTAGATAGGAAGGGACAGGGAACCTACACATGTATGAAGTTGGCGACAGGAATGCTATCGGGCTATACTGCAAGGCGCCACGCGAAGTGGGAAGGCTGGTGGAGAAGCCTCCGAAAACATATAATATGCAGGACATGGGCAGAGAGTACATAAATACATGGGGTATAAGTTACTCTTTATATTTTTATATTTAGAATTAAAAGGACTTCCATAAAAAGAGACATGGACTAACTACAGTTTGACAATTTTGGAACTTTAAATCTGACACTTTGTACTTTTATTTTTGGAAAATAATTATTTCAGAGATTATGGAAGTAAAACGATCTTATAACAAGTCTCCATCATTCATAATTATACATGAGAAATGGCACATAAACTTGCTATCACAAAAATAATAGGCTTATTTATATTTTTTTCATAAATAACTTACACCATTTCTCATACGAAACTAAAAAATTAATTTATATAAAATAGCAATTCTAAAATATTTTGGTTATAGTTTTCCCTATTTAAACATACACATATATATCAATCACAAAATATAGCAATTCACATATAGCATACGTAGACCGTATGCGACCCATTTCGCAAGGGTCACTTGAAATGAAAAGGGGTGAACCTTCCCGGTCTGTTGATTAACATCGGAAAGAAAGACCACCCTCCAGATCACAATAAGAGAAATACCCCATTTTAAAATTGGGTTTAAAAATTGTGTATAAAAAATAAAACATTGCAACATATCAGGGGAAAACACAAACACATAAAAGCCTTTATTTTTGGGGCTAGATTTTGGCATCTTGCTGGTCCCCCTCCCAATAAATCTTGCAATTACATCAGCCCTGGTTGACCACCGTGGATGTGTCCTAGGGCAGAGCACTTATGTCACTAATCAAGACTACCTTAATCAATCTGGCCCCTGTGACGATAAAAGATGCAAAACCTGTCAACATATGACAGATACTGGGACATTTTCTAGCACAGTGACTAGAGAAACTAAACTTATATGGTCAATAAAAAAACATGCAAAACAGAGATTGTAATGTATCTCATGACATTAACATTTGTAGCCTTCAGTATGTCGGAGAAACTGAAGAGCTACACAGAATGGTCAAACTTCACAGATGCAATTGGATCACAAAAAAGCTATACAGAAGTCAGGTCACAGACCACTTCTCTTTCCGTGACCACACTTTCGGTGGTATAACACTTATTGCATTTGCTCACAACCCCAAATGGAGTTCCGAAAAGACAAGTACTCATACTGAAAACGCCGCCTTAGAACTTTGAAACCTAGCATTTTAAACCAAAAAGACTAGAAAAAGACAGTCATGCACAAATAAAATTATTTCTTTTTTGCAGCCGACATTTTCTTTTAAATATTAAATTTGCTAAATGACCTATAATTACTATGACAATGAAATATCCGGGATATAAATTTACAATTATAAAAATTGGCATAAACAACAAGTGTCGATAATGTTCGTCGTTTTCTAGGCCAACACAAATGTTTTCAAACATCAGTAACAAGAAATAAACTGTTTGAAACATAATACATTTAAAGGTTTAATTCCTGTAGAAACACCCATGTAAAGTTTGCAAACAGCGGTTTTGTGTTGTACTTATTTGTCTTGTCTATGTTTTGTATTTGCCTTTGAAAAGACTCATTAAGAGTTTTAAGCACTCATGTTAGTTATATACTAGCTTAGCAGCCTTTTAATACTTATTTGGAATAGTTTAATTGATACCATGATTTTTATAACATTAGTTATGAAACGTTGCTTGCGCAAGGTGTACAAAAGATATGCAACAAACCCCAGCACAATCATCGCAATATATGGAATAATTCACAAAGATCACAGTTCTGTGTACATTTTGATATGTAGAGAAATAAATAAAGGTCAATATCAATTTTTAATCATGCATATGTGAAACATAATTCGGAATCAATGTTATCAAAAAGATCCACTTTAAGTCTTCGATTCAATTTTTTTTTTACATAGACAATGGGATTAAAGTAGCAGGTAGATTCCATGAGTTCGAGTCCAGACTCGGCTAACGTGGGTAAGTGAGAACTGCAGTAGCTTCTGGTGGATCGGTGGTCCTTCCCGGGGTTTTCCAGGGTTCTTCATCTACCATTAATATTGGCCGCCATGTATAGCCTATCTTGTGCTGAAAAAAGGCGTTAAACGCAACAACAACAACCAGGCAGATTCTATCTTTGAGTGCTTAGAAAGCCTATTAATGAGACCCATGGTTAGCTGGTTAGTCATTATTATTGAATATTTTTGTTTCGGCTACCTTCTGTCCTTTACTGGAGCTATTCTGGTCTCAAAATTCAGAAATTTCATAATTACTGGTTTTGGTACTCCTGTAGGTCCGGGAATTGTATGTGTATGGAGGACGAGTATGTCTCTCTGGTCCGTGTCTTTACCTCCAGTTTCCTTGACCAGAGGAAACGTATTCGCTTTTAAATTTTCATTGCGTCCCTGGCATGTGAAACGTTTTCACATTGTATTTTTAATGAAATTTAGTTCATCTTAGTTTTCTTTCCATATTGCTCTGTTTTCCCTACGTGCTGTAATTCTGAGGTCATCTCTCAAAAGCACATTCGCCATTGTTGTATTTCCAAATAGTTCCTTCAAGTGTCCAGTTTGGAACAGTAAATATTTGATTCTTTCTTGAAGAATTGTCATCCCTTTATTTCTTGCTCCAGTTATCTCTCCAACTCTATTTTTATTTTGAAATGAGACACAATGTTTGACACCCCTCCTCCAAATTCCATTCTTGTTACCAAACGATGTCTCCCTTTTGCAACAACCCATTTCAGGGTGGACTTTATATTTTTGCAAGTTTCTCTGGATTTGGTAAACATCACACAAATCTTTAGTATCTATGTAACCAGTGTTTGTATTGGACATAAATGTTCGATATGTTTTATGTATTATCACCCTTTTTAATTAAATTGACGAACATTTTGAGTAACATTAAAACCTCCAGTTAGGTCTGCCATACATGAGTGATCTTGGATTTTCCTCGAAGGAAAATACAAATGACGTAAATTAAGTGCTGTTAATTAGTTGTTAGCATCTTCTGAAAAGATGGAGTCATAATTCGCTTTTATATTTTCGTGTTGTCACATTATTTTGTTTACATAAAATGAGAATTGGGTCTCATTTCGTCCCTTATTTACACATTCGTGTTCAATAATACCAATACAAATTAATGTACTCTAGACAAATATATATAAACTACTTTGTACACGTTTATTTGGCAAGGTTAACTTTTGACATTTTATATGCAGGCCTTGACAAATTATCACCGTGAAATGTTCGTTATGACTTTGATATTGTTACCTAACGTTTAAATCATAGCTGGGTTAAGGAGTTGCGGCTAGCCACTTAACGTTAAATCTGATATCAGGAGTTACGGATAAAATGCTATTATCAAATCCATGACAACTCCATACGAAACAAGAACTGTCTTTAATTACCAAACGATGCAAGGACAAGGAAACATAAAAGTTCGTACATAAACGGATATTCAAGACCATTCAAGCTTACAAAACTATGATTTGCGATAAGAAATTGATACACAATCGATATCGCCAAACGTAATTCAGATCAATGTTCTCTTGGTCCTTGGGTTCGCACTGCCTAAAATATCGATTATTTCAAAACGTCAGAATATGTCTATCGCGTATACTTGCTATGACACGAAGGAATTTTCAGCACTACAAGACGTGGATATGTCTTTCACTATCACGATAACTTTGTTTAGGGTTATATTTTACTTCAATGTGTTAACGGTGTGATTCACAGTTAGGATAGAAGGAACAGGAGCACAATTATCGTATGTTTGGAATTAGGAACTGGATACCACAGTAAGGAGTGCACTTTAGGTAAGTAATTGAAAATTAATATGATCTAAACGTAAATTATTTTGAGAATAAGTAGTTAAATTTGTGTACCCAATTTTATTCAGTGATGATCATTTCAGACAGAAGGGTATTAGTTCGAATCCTGCTTAGACCGAACTAGTCGGCCACGGCTGTGTACCCTTGAGCACGAGCGGCAATTACATCAGCATTGCATGCCATTGTTTTGCCTTAATGCGAAGGTACACATCAATAACATAATGATTACTTGACACATAAAACAAATAAATAGGCATTGGCATTGCCTCTTCAATTCCATATTATTTTTCTGAAAATGTACGTCTCGTGATAATAGAAGCGTCAAACTATTAGCAAAAAAGGGAGGAAAAAAGAAAACTATTTTGTTGTCGTTCGAAAAACAAACTTTTGCTTGAATTTGTATCACATTTTAAATATTGATGCACCATTTTGCTCACGTAGTGTGACAATGTATGTATGTATGTATGTATGTATGTATGTATGTATGTATGTATGTATGTATGTATGTATGTATGTATGTATGTATGGCCGAAAACAATTAGTTTGAAAGTTCATAACAATAATAATATGAACTTGGATGTGATTGTTAATCCAGTCAAAAGCATTTAATAAAATAATTTGTGTAACCCATATAATCGTCTACATTTGGGTAAGCAATACGATAATTCCCAAGGCAAAATCTATGGCAAATGTACATGAAAAGTAAGGTTAAGTCCTACAATATTGTTGAATTCCACTGAAGGCATTTATGTGCCGATAATTCTTAAAACGTTTGATTTTATTAGCTTTTGTTAGCATATATATCCATATAAATATTAGTGTGCGTCAGATTGATGGAATGCATCAATCACTGTATCCTACCACTCAAATATAGATCGGTAGATGAAGAACACGAACACATCGTATTAATAAAACAGTGTTTAAATGGAATTATAATGGAACTAATGAACCGTGCCTCGAAATTTTAAACATGATCTTGTCTTGAACGTAAACAAACATTTTCTTAGTAGAACAACGAAGGCAATATTTATAAGTAATTTATAGCTACTGTTTTAAGGGTGAACGATTGTCTAGCGATGAGAAGAAATGTTACTTTTTAATATTATCTATACAATTGATTTTATTTATTCAAAGATAAACTACTAATAAATTTATATAAAATATACAGAAAAAATCAAATTAATCAAATTAGAATTAATTATGGTAACCTGGGAACACAATATATTCCTATATATATATATATATATATATATATATATATATATATATATATATATATATATATATATATATATATATATATATATATATATATATATACGGTACAATTTTAAAATGACCTTCACTGGTAACATTTAAGTACACTTCAAATGATAAATATTATGTATAAAAGAAATAATACACTAGCTTGCCTGATGGCCTCCAAACTGATTCTATTTTACTGACATGAATCACAATATGAAATTGATTTTCGTATGCGTAAGTAAATCCCTGATCATCTAGCGGACATTTAATTTACATTACCCAGTTTTCTTCCATTGTAAGATTTACTGTTATCAGCGAACAAATGCAAATCTAGGTACTTAAATGAATCAGCATTTTTAATAATTCGCCGTTGTAATATATGGATGGATTTATTTTTTGCCTCTTACAAAAACCATAATTTTTGATTTGCTGATAGTCCCCTCAACGTACATGGAACGGGTATACAAGTCAACATTTGATTTGCTAAACTATGCAAAATGGGTCGGACTCCAGCTTCTAACAACATTACATAAGCTTGTCTCAATAAAAATATAGTCGTATAAATCAATCAAACATGACAGATGACAGCAAACATAAACGAAACCCAGCTTGAGAGATGAAAAAAGTATACCCAACTAATGCAAATTATTGTCTTAACAAACTTCCGAAAGAATATAATTTCCTATTTTATACTGAATCTTAAAGGAATTAATCTGTCCTTCTAACAGTGCAAATGTGAATAGATTTAATGCATCTTTAATATTGACGTGAAGACTAAAATTTCGTATCCAATCAAAGTTTCTTAATAAAATATTAATCTTAAGTCAGCATAAAACTAAAGCTACGCATTCCATCTAATCAATGAATTTGATCTGTAATGTAGTTTCGTACTTTACGTCTATACCGTGAGTTTCAGTTGCAATTTAGTTTGGTACCTTCCATCTTAAACAAGAACTTGATATATAATTTAGTTTTTGGGTATTACACAAACTCCCCGGTGGTCTCTCACTGACATGTCAGTACCATTCAAAAAGACTTTCTATAATAGATAATACAATACCAAGGTCGACCGAGGATTTTGTTTGAGTAGTTACTCTGGTAGGTTCGTTTAATTAAGTTTTCATAAATATGCAGGGATCGTTTTATGCACATATTAAAGAGATCACAGAATGAATCTCGTTTTCTTGTAGCGCGATACACAACTTCTAGTACATAGCATGTATTTAAGTAAAGTTATGTCAAAATCCTTTCTTTATTTGGTACAGATCTTTCTGTTATATGTTTGATTACCAGCTTGTCTCATGCACAGACCATGCTTCTACTCCCGTGATTAATTCTATTGTGTCAGATGGCTTTGTGGCACACACCTAATTTAATATCATCATTGTCAATAGAGTTAGGAAGATGAGTATCTGTTAAGCCAATTATACCCAAGTGGCAGAAATTCTCGGCACCAAATTCAAGCTTGTTTTGGACAGATCTATGTTTGGGTGATCAAAGGAAAGTGCGCCATCTGTTCACTGTCGAGGAAGATAATTTAGATCTTTCTTATCTAATATACTGGAGTTCGACAGACTTGGATATGGTTTGACATTACCTGACAAAAAGAAAACTAAAGAAAGCCCCCCCCAATTAAACATATAGATAAGTTCACGTGATAGAGCTCATAACTTCGAAGTCACATTAAACAAAGATTGATTGACGAAAAACACATGAATTAAGTCTGAAATGTAAATAAAATTAAGTGAGTGGGAGCTCGTACAATTAATTTGGCAAACATAACGGGATATATTTATTCCTAACAGTATTATGAGACTTTCAAACGAAACATCATCACATTGTAATATTGTATGTTTTGGTTCACGTACTGCTCGAACAATAAAACGCCTTATATAATTACGACAACGTTTCTATCATTATGATGATAAGGCTTAAAATAATTACATAAAGAATGCTGTGAGCATATTTTCAAATTTTAGTAATTTGGGCTCGGTTTTCCAAAATGAGCGTGCGTTGAAATAAAAATGCAGACTAGAACAACATAATGATAGTTAATGAATCATAAAACTAAAAGAACAAAAATAAGTAGCAAAGAACGGTAGTGAGAATGCTTGATTAAAAAATGTCTTGTACCAAGCACGTGGTTGAGAATTTCGATTATTGAGGTACATATCACTAACAAATTAAATTACTAATGTCTACTCTGTATTTACAGAAAAGGTAGTTATCTGCATTGTGTTTTAACAATAAAGCTTTACCAAGTCTTAAATATATTTATATATTTATATTGGTGCAAAAATATATTTATATTTGCATACTCATATATATATATATATATATATATATATATATATATATATATATATATATATATATATATATATACACAAATCATATGGCGAATAACAACCCTTTTAAGCGCACTGGATCCACCACGGGATCAAGTGTGTCACGGAATGATTAAAATAGATGCAATAAACTGACGACGAACAGTGCGAGACTAGTAACTAACTACCCTGAGCGCTTTCGACTCTTAATGAGTCCTTTTCAAAGGCAAATACAAAACCTATATAAGACAAACAAATAAACACAACAACGTTGTGTTTGTAAACCTCAACATGGCTGTCTACACATGAGGTAAAACTATAAATACAACCAGCTTGAATAGACTTGTTGCGGATACTGAAAACTGTGTATAATTCCCTAAAAGTCTAAAAGCCAAAGCGACATCTATTTTTATTTTTTGGTACATCTATGCAACGCAGATGATATCCCGGATATTTGTTTCTATACCGGTTATTCTTATAGTAAATATTGAAGGATACTAAGAAGATTTAGAAAAAGTTAAAATTCTACTAGTGCTTAGTTTTTTTTTCTAGTCTTCTTGGTTTAGACCGCTTGGTTTCAATGTTCTAAGGCGGCGTATCCAGTATGACTCATTTTCCTTCCTGGTTTCGAAACTCCAGCTGTGGTTGTTAGCAATAGCGATAATTGTTATATCACTGAAAGTGTGGCCAGGGAAGGAGAGGTGTTCTGCGACTGGGCTTCTGTACAACTTTTTTTGTCATCCAATCAGATCTATGAAGGTTTATCCTTTTGTATAGTTTTTCAGTTTCTCCGACGTACTGAAGGCCACATATCTTACATGTGATAAGATAAATCACATTCTCTGTTTTGCACTTTTGTTTGGACCATTTATGTTTAGTTTTTCTTTAGTCACGATGCTAGTGAATGGCCTGGTCTCTCTCATATGTTGACAGGTTTTGCACTGGTATCGCCACAGGGTCCAGATTGACTAGGTTGGTTTTGACTAGCGATTGGCGTTAGCTTTGCCCTGAATAGAATGTCCCTTAAGTTTTCTGGTCTCCGGTAGGCTACTACAGGTTTGTTCGGAAGTATTAGGTTTAGTATGTCCGACGATTGCACGGTGGGGCAGTGTTTTGCGATGATTTTACCTACTTTAAAGTTGTCTGGGTGATAGGTCAGAATAAACGGTATCCTATCAGCCTTTTCTTTCTATCCATATTTGAGTAGGTCATCACGGTTTGTTTGTTTGGCCCTTTGAATTGCTTCCGCAATCAGGTCTTTGTCGTAGCCTCGGTAAATTAAATCGCATTGTTCGTCGTCAGTTTATTGCATATATATATATATATATATATATATATATATATATATATATATATATATATATATATATATATATATATATATATATATATATATATAATTATATTATATTCAAGCATGGGACCCTGAGTGGTCAAAAGGACAAATGGTAATAATGGTATGAAAAAACTGGATATCCAGGTTTCATCCATGCTGATAAATACAGGTTTCATCATATGTGCTCGAGAATTTTAAGTTATTGATTTTTTTATGCCATGGTGTTTGCATATGTCTACCAAGGGAAATGAATTAGTTTCGTTATTCTTAAAGCGCTCACCGTTACGGATCACTGCCATCACACCTCTGCCTCGGTTCAAGTTTCAGACTCATCCAATATGGGTACAAGAGAAAGCTTGCCGGTGGCTTCAATTAGGTCGGTGGTTCTTTCCCGGGTTATCCTTGGTTCTTCCTCTACCATTTATTCTGGCCGCCATGTATATCCTATATTATGCTGAAAATGGCGTTGAAACCTATAACAACAATATTTAAACACACGTATTCGTTCACACATATACACAAACAAAGATATGTGATCGGCTTATACATGAAGAAATAGAACAAGAAAAATATTGTGAGGGTCCGAAAGCCATTTTGGTTACATATAGACTGCTAAGTGATGAGTGCCAAATACAGATAAACTAGCGCTCATAGGAAAAATGTTTACTTCTAGAGCAGTTTATGTTAATGAGGTGAAGATCAGTCTTTATTGTCACCTTTCCAGGAGTATACATATGCAATACAAAAATGTAGATTCATATACCTTATAAACAATAACTGGAATTTTAGATGAACCTATTAAACTACCGATAATAACTTAATATCTTAATAAATAAAATGAGGGCATTATTTAAAATAAATGGAAAGAACACGTATTAATTAATGACAGTCTTGCTTATATGTTACGTTTCACAGAGAAGAGAAGTACTATTTCAGAATACGGTATATACAGAAGAGGCTGAGATTGCCGGTTGTTTTAGTTAGTTTTGTAGGGTTTAACGCTATTTTTCAGTACGATATATGGCTATACATGGCGGCCAAAACAAGTGGTGGATGAAAAACCCGGGAAAACTCCTGAAAGAACCACCGACCCACGAGAAGCTGATGGAAAGCTTTCTCAAATACCCACATTGGCTGAACCCGATATTCGAACCCACGCAGGCAGTCGTGAGATGGCAGTAATCTGTAACAATGAGCGCTTTAAACCACTCCGCCACATGGGCCCTCCGCTGCTGTTTTAGGTTTGGTAGGCTTTACGTAAAGACTGGTATATTGGTGGAGGAAGAATGCTAAGAACCACTTATCCACGGGATACAGGACAGGTAAAAGAGGAATTCAACTGGAACGCCATCGTCCATCGTATGCACATGATCCGTATTTCTTTATTGTGGCTAAATCTTTACAGAAGTTTTTGAATTACTGCCAGGTACTATTTATATCTCTTAATTTTTATTTAAATGTTTTTATATGAGGATGCACACTCATTCAGATGTAAACACATCTACAGGAATGTTGTAAACACACACACACACACAGATATATATATATGTATGCATAGACCCACCCGTATGTGTTTATATACACAATCACGTATCTATCGACAGCACTATGTATACGAACCTTAACTAGATCATTGATTTTTAATAAAACTCCCATGCTGCCGTTTAGTAGAAATTTCATTTTTCTTTCAGTCTAACTAAAGTTTGGAAGAATTAAATTATTTGTTCAAATTTAAATCTATCTGACATTGTCCGTTCTTTCCAATAAGCAAGATATTAGATTTAAACGACTTTCAAATATTCAGTTTTGCATTAAGAAGTCAGGCCTTCATTAATTCAAAGAAGTTGCTCGTAATCCGCTTCTTTTTGGGAGTGCTCAGAATAAAATGATGTGATACATTCAACAAATTCCGTTAATGACTAATCAAAGGACAACAACAATAAAACGTGGCACACACATTGAGTTGAGAAGGAATGTAGAGACGTAGGCTCGCATTTTTATAAGGGATCGGAGAAGAAAAATCGTATATTAGACAAATATGTGATGCGTGATTATATTGGCGAATAGCAGGGTCACTGGAATGCTTTGAGCTGCGAACAATGGCTGAAGACAATCCGACATTAGCTTTGTAAGTTTACAATGGTGACGTCATAAATTCTTGTGTTCCAGCTTTTGACGGAAAACGGTTCACCCACTGATGTCGCCAATTGGCATCGAATTATTTCGTACACAGGTGAAAATAGTAGTCTTTTTCAGTTCAAATGAGAAATTAAGTGCCTCATATTGTGATGAAAGATCCATGATATCTGATTTTAATTCAACCTAATAATGTCTAAGACCAAAATCTTTCAAAATTTAGAAATATCTGATTTGGCATATAATACATTTTGCATGTAGCAGCTGCGTTAGAGATTTAAATATATATGCCTCAAAAAGAAGTCAAAATATAGAAAAGTTGGTCTGTGTACTTAATGGAATGCTCCATATCTTTTCTAATGCTGATATGAAATAGTTGTTGGAAGAGCAAAGGGCTCATTGGATCTCTTCACGTCCTGTCTTTCGCAGGAAATAATATCTTTGTATAAATTATACCATCACAGAACACCTGAACGTAAATCGTATCTGCCATATTCAGTTCCTGCAATTTACTTTTCACAAAGGTCTTCTTTTTGTTAGGTCCTTTGTTAGAAGATTTTATGAGCTGTCTTTCAGCTCTTTTCAGGAAAGAACTTGACTTGACTTCGATAATGATTGAAGATTTGCCACATTTTTGTTCTTGCTTTAAGACGAGAACTCTGGATATCACGGGGTGTATAGCACATTTTGAGTTTTTCACAGAGAAAGGCGCAAACTATTTCATCTATGTTTCAATCTTTACACCCAGTGCATGTAGGCATGCGCACAGTGTGAATATCAATGAGTTTAATTCCTGGTTGCTACTCCTAAGTTTTACAACAACTCACCGACTGCAAATTTTAGAGCTTTGCTTTCTTCATTTTTCACACAGATTTACTTGAAACGGCTTCATTAAAGAATTAAATGATCATGGTTGGGTATTTATGGATGTGTAAATTTTACCTAATCACTCACAAAGTAAATAAAGGCAGGAGGACTTTATGTAAACTTTAACTTTATAACTCCAGTTTACTTCCGTTCTAACATCAGACCAGCAGATTTAATGGACAAAGCATTCGCTTTTTTGTACAGTGAAGTGTTTTTTTTGTGATCGAATACTTAGCCCTATCTTATCTAGCCAAGATTCATCGATTCTTTATACAGTGATATGGGGTAGAATGTCATAGCGGGTCATGTTAGTGATATATTGTTATGATCATTATTTTAATATATAAAAAAATGGCTATTTTTGTTAAACCAGGAGTATTCCTATTTTTCGAGAATTGCGCTTGCGAATGGCACGTGTTTTTATAGTAAAGTAGTTTTTACTTTCTATGCAATTCGGTCTTTTAAAAGCAATATTGTGTCCACTTTTAGTGGGCTCTCTTGATTGACATATAACTCTGACCTTTAAAAATCGCTGCTGTAACATGTTGTCGAGGTGAAATGAGATAATTTTCGAAGACCGGCTTCTAAAGACTGCCATATGTCTTTGGCAATAGGGGAGAGTGTTGGAGTGCTGGAGGGTCTGTGTAATTACATTGCTAACTTCTAATGGTCAATTTTAAATTGTAGCTTGTCATTTATGATTGGAAATCACAAGAGTGGGTGGTTGGGAGCTTACTGTTGTTGTTATTAGGGTGTAAGGCTTTGATATAGATAAATCTTCACATCATTTAATCTAGAGACACGGAACCAAATGTAGTCCGCAAAATTTATCGATGTGCAGAACAAATTCTAGATCAGTATCACGTGACGATTTACATCCAATCAAAACGTATATAATGTAATCAGTGCATTAAAATTGGAATTTGTTAGTAGTATATGCGCCCAGCGAACAGGGACATAGTATAACGAAGTGGCCTTTCTGTGTTAATAATGAAAGTTGTTACAACGTTAGAACAAATGATTATTTAAAGCGCAAAGATGGTACTGCATAGTACAGATTTTGTCATTAAATGGCTGGTCAAATCGTTTACCTTAACCCAAATTAAAAATCGCCTGACTATATTTCACACACTTTTCCAAACATGTCAAATCTAAATTGAATAATAGTGACAACGAAACTATTGTTGTTGATAACATGCATGCAGAGCTTGTTTAACTTTTTTTTATACATTTTGGGGCAATGCCGTATGGACTCGAAAGGAGCGCTGATGTATTAGTAAAAACATTCAAGCAGTAGCTTTGCTTAGCTAATTATGTTTCCCATATTCAATCTAGATGCAGAAAAGCAAATGAGGGGTAATCCGGAAATAACATTGATGTTCAGTGTTGACATGGCCACAAATCGCGATCTTTGAATTACCTATTGATTTTCAGGACTGCATTCAACGTCTAAGAATGCCATTTAATTAATACAGAATATATTATTTTACAAACGAAATAAAATAGGAAATATACATAAAGTATTGAAATAAGTTTATGTTTGCCTTTAGGATAATATATGTCAATCGGTGGGATAATGGCTAGCGTTATTACATAAATATAATTGTAATTTTGTATGATTTTGCCAGCACGTTATTTCAGCTTTCATCAGTAATCACGCTACGAGCTACTTAGAAATATGCGATTTTAATGAAGTTTGCACTTGTCGTCTCAGTAAGCTGCAGATCAACTATATTACATTAATTGTGAAATGATAATTATTATTGAATTTTTTTTATGATGATGTTGATGATGATGATGATGATGATGATGATGATGATGATGATGATGATTATTATTATTATTATTATTATTATTATTATTATTACTCTTGGACTCTTTGAGAGTCTAAACTATTTCTACATATATTTCCTTCATCGTTATGTATGATTTTTCCCAATTGTTCGTGTTCAATTGCTAAGTATAAAGGAAAATATGTCATGAATATGTCATGCTAGATAATTTCTGATCTGTTAGTTGTTTCAAACTTAAAAATATATTATTGAGAGCAACATTTAAATATCAGTAAGACATATCAAAACCCTTTCCTGAAAGCTTAATATTGTTGATTTATTAACAGCTTTAGCAACTTACGTGAAGCACGTGCCTTTAGGGTGCAGTTCTATAACTGACTTCCCAACAGTCGGGGACGATACTTTTCATCTGGAACATCGCGTGCATACAGAATAGTTAGTTTATAAAATGAAGGGATTTTCATAAATTCTGCATTTTGTATTATAGCTTTTATTTACCTCCGAATAGATTGCTTTCATACAGCTGTAGAGTTTCGAATTAAAATGTTCTTCAAAATGAAACAAAAAGATCGCCTGACAAAAATCCTCCATTCAATTCTTCATGTTTAATTTATAGTTGATACTAGTAACTTTAATTAATGGTCACAGTGGACAATTTTACAAATCGCACTGGTTATTGTCTGATTCCATGTGCTATATTAACAATTTCTTGTTTGATCATTACTTTTAATTACAATTTTGTCATAAGATTTTTCAATACATAATTGAAAACAAGCATACGAGGGAACGGATTCCGATGTTAGCTAGTGTGACTTCATTCAGCTAAACAAACACAAAGTGTTGTATCGCGACTAATATCAATGTATCAGAAGCTAAATTATATAAAATGTAGTTTACTACCGTGATGCAACTTTGATCCCACCCCAGAAAATGTGTCGCATTACGACTTTTCTTCGGATACTCGTTGTGGATCTTCTTGTATTACTAACATGATCAATAATATTAATAAAGAAATTGCCTGTCACTGTGTTAACATATAAGAAGTTTGAATATGTAACATATTGAAATCCATACATTAATATGAATTTGAACAAAGCGGTTTGTTTTGTCTTCGTTCAATACGTGGAATTCTCCCCAATATTAATAGTATAGACTCCGTATGCCCGACACCAGATCACAAACTATTTTCATTTATCACCAATCAGCCTTCATATGGCCACCATTAGACAAAATCAAGCAATAAAAGGAAGCACATAGTAGTGATACAACCTAAACTAAATATTTTTTCGACAGTATGTCTCCAGTGCCAGTCACAAACCAAATAATGTTCATTTAAGATACAGCATTACCCTAACCACTAACTACATCCAAAAATAAACATGAATTAATGATAACAATGGATAAGATCTAGTTTTCTTTATCAACAAAATTACAGTTATCACTGCTGTTACATGCATGCATAAGACTAAACACCCATAGCTCATTAATTCGGAAAATAATTAGTTGATGCACTTCTTTCCGTATTCAATATATATTCAGACTTTTACCAGCCATTATTTTATATTTTCAAATTTATTACCATCACACTTTATACAATTGTATAAGGAACATCAGTTTTAAACACAAAATAAGAAATAGTTATTAGTAAATTGCTCAAAAAATACGAGCGAAAAATGTACTACATAGTTATTTTATGTGTATACCACTGAGCATGTTCGAAAACTTAACTTTAAAAATTGCCCGTGATTATTTAACGATTACATATAGAAGGCAGTAGAACATAGACATATAGGCACATAGAACACGATTATGTCATAATTAGTTAAATCGGGCAGTGTGGCTGGCAACATCTACATGTTGAATATATTATTGAGGTCTAACCGATTTAAGCATTTCTGAGTTATTGAAATTCCAAAAAAAATTTTAGATTCCAAAACTACTTTCAGATACCATTGGTATTGTGTGAATGAAAATGGCATTACGTTGTGACAATCGTTTAATCCAGCAAACAATAATATAACGAAAATTAGAATGCATATAAATGCAATAACTTTAATGTTTCTCCTCATTATAATTGGAGATATATTAATGGAAAGCAATCAATACCTTATTAAAATGTATTACCTTTAACAGGTCATGTAAAAGATTCATCTACGTATACAACTTGCTGTTGAAAATGTTCTTTTGCTAATCAATTGCATTTGTGTTTCTTCATTTACCGCCATCATCGTAATAATTCTGTTAAATATGTAATGGCAGACAGCTTTTAATCTGTGTAAGCAAATGTATTCCATATTGTTTAGCCAATG
This sequence comes from Potamilus streckersoni, assembly GCA_016746295.1. Lineage (NCBI taxonomy): Eukaryota > Metazoa > Mollusca > Bivalvia > Unionida > Unionidae > Potamilus > Potamilus streckersoni. Next base: position 5,299,293 of record JAEAOA010002354.1, on the reverse strand, counting down.
ATATTTCATTATTTCCCTTGTAATAATATATGCCATCATCCAAATATAATACCTGGTTTCAATTCATTACGCGTATCATTAAAAGAGCTTTATATGCAATCTCTTGAAGTTCCGTTTTGACCTTTGTTGCCCAAGCGTATTTGGAGAAAGCAAGTATTACTATCAGTATCACGTTTATGTGTCTGTGTTTTCGATACACTTGGATGTCATAGGTGCCCACATACCACTGTTCATCCACATCTCTAAGTCAATTCCTTCTGTATGAAAAGTGATTTTTTTTGGCTTGCTCGTACAATGTGTATACATATTATCTTCTTCCTATAACGTATTTTGTTTTCAGAATATTGCAATTTGTATAAGTTATTGTTGACTGTGAACAATAGTAAAGTTCTTGACGAATTAGTATGCATTAACGATGAATATATTGGAAAAATTATATTATTTTTAGGTTTAGACAATGTAAAATATTCCTTAAGATATTCGTCCCAGAAACCTATAGACATTATATCAGATATATTTATATCCCAATTCCTTACAGTAAAAAAATATAATTTTCATGATTTTAAAAGAAAATATGAGCGTTAATATTTAATGAGCACCGCGTTGAAAATATTTAAAAAAGTAAAATATGAATCAAAAATTTATTTTTTATTTGATTTACAAATAGTTGATGATTCTTTCTAAGCCGTCTTCATATTTATTTTTAAAAGAGATTTGAACTTGGGTTAGATCAATCTCTAAAGACGCGACAAGAAACAACAAAACATTTTAAAGAAGGTTCTCATTTGAGAAATCTATAATAAAACGTTTTAATAATAGACATCAAAATTCTATCTCAAAATGTCCGTTTCCTCGTGCGTTCAAAAAGGTGATGCAAAGTTTTAAATGTCTAAATCGTTATTACTTATTGTACTGGTTATATAATGTCACCTCAAGAGAGATGGCCAGATTGATATATTCATTTAATTTTTCTATACCATTTAACTAATTCTTAAAAAGCGCGTATCCAAGTTTAGAGCTATATAGTAGAACTGAATATCAGGAGAAATAAAATTCCAGTTTCTCCGGAATTAGTTCAAGTTCCACACGGCGGCCAGGTCATTCAGATGATGAGATACATATATTGACCGCTTGCGTGCATGTAATTAATTTATACCCATTGCATTGGTTAAATGTGTAGAGTTGTTTTAACCGTTAACTTATCACCAACATCTCAATTACGATGTAACACTGAATAATAATAACGGACGATACTAATACCCAATTAACTAACAATATGACCTCAATTTGCCATATTTTATATACAAACATGTTTTTAAAGTCATCTGTTTGCAACGCGTTATTCATTGTGAACAAGAATATGAGAATATGATGTATGCGGGAAATATTCTACTCTTATTTTTATGATAGTTCATTTCTTTGTTTTCTTCTTTCGTTTATCCCTGATATCGACCATAACGCTATCTGGTATTATAAACAATAATTGTTGATTGTTGAGTAATTGTAGGCTATTGCTTGAGTTGACAACAATTAAGTGGACAGTTTTTGAATGAAAAAGGATTGAAAAGTAGAGGTTAGATATTAAATCTGAGGTCCACGCAACGCGATAGCCATAGTGACGCTTTACCTACACTCGATATAAAAACGCCTAATGCTCAATAAGTTAGATACTGCTTATGTTTTATAACCATTCTTCATGAAATCCCAAATTCTACAGTCAGTAAATAAATCCAAAACGTGTATAGGCCAGTAATAAAAATTAAGGAATACCAACAGTCTAATAATGATCATGTGGGATACATTTTTTGCGTTTGCAAATTATTATTCTCAGCTGCAGGTATTGGTTGATTTTTCCAAAACGAAAAAAATAGTTTGTCTTTCGGCAAGTGTCTGAATGTATCATATGTGGTAAAAGTATTGACTAAGTAACTTATGCTTCATTTTAAGTCTGATTGAATTTAGATATTATTTAACATATACTGCTAAACAGGCATCGTCTAATGGCATGCCCATTTGTATTATGCTGGTTAAGCAGTGCTGAAAGGAGGAGTATAGTTCGCTAAGTTTGATTAATGTTCAGCCAACAAATGAGCAATCAATAAATATATAAAGACCATTCAGATCCAAACATATATCACCAACTGTTTTGCAATTTACGTGAATGAATCGTCATTCGATCTAGTTTAGTATTTTTGGCTAACATGTTAATCAAACTAGCATAAAAGTATTTATGGTACATGTATCACCCCGCTACGTTCATTCCAATGCTATCGACTCTTGTTTGTGATGGGGCATTGATACTTGAATATTCCTTTTATTGACTTCTTTTGTTTTTTTCTGTTATTTTCGGAACAAATATGTTTCGTCAATAAATAGTTTGACAAGCGCCAAATAGAACTTTTACTTAACTAACATTTATTGAATCCTATCGCACTTTCAGAAATTGTTCATACAATACAACTTCTATGCAACTAGTTTTGCTATTGCTGGTTGTTGCATTTGTAACGTCTTTCTGTGTTGCATACTGTTACCATAATGTACCGTTTCTCAACATTTTATGATCGTTTCCATTGCCTATCATGCGCTTCCTCTTTTGTACTGTCTCTAATAGTCCATAAATCGTCTTTACGTGCCTCTACTATACCATATAGCTGTAAGTTAGTTTTCAAGTGTTATGATTATATGGTATTTAACTAAGTAATAGAAAAGAGCCAAAACCAACCAGTTCTGTAAAATTCAATATTCGGTTTATTTCGCTGGACTAAAAAGTGAAAATGTTAAACGATTTTAAATTATAGCGAATCTAATTTCAAATAGTCCTAACAGTTATATTACAAATCCAAAAGTATAGAGCAGTCTATATGAATTCCAGTTGTGTTTTAATGAATCTCATTCTAAAATGTTCTAATGTTTCAATAACCTTGGGTAGTGTCGGTATGCGAACAGTCTTGATGTATTACAATGATATCTTTCAAAATGTCTCTAAACATAATAATCCCGAAGCAATTATGTAGTCTTAAAATATTTTTGAGCACTTTGTAATTCCTGTTAATAATTTCAATAAATAAATCCCTAAATTTAAAACTGAACACAGATAAACTACTGATTCCACTTCAGATAGGAATAGACAATTATAATATAAACAACCCTAGTACAACAACCTTTGCCACAAAAAGAGGGCTAGGATGATGATCCTATACAAGCAATTTCCATCAATCTGTAACGAAAATTCGTTTCTGAAATTTTCTAGTATCAGAATTAAAGGCTATATAAATCAAAGCCCAGTAAACATGTCAAACATGTATGACATTAGTGATTAGACGTGTAGGCCCAATTTCCTACCCTTGCATTATGGGCAATCAATCACACAGAACAAATGAAATATACATAGTATCAAGGATCTCGCTAATTGTAGTCACTGAAATTAATCTGTCTATGTTAATTCGGCTATAGCAATTGAAAATTTAAATAAAGTTAAGTTCTGAACATTGAAAACAATCAATCAGGTTTTTTTATGTTACCAGATCAGTGTAACGTTTCCTACAGCATCGTAACCTTGATTCCTATCTACTCGGCTTCTCTACTGTTACTGTCCCTTTTGTACCGTTTTCAATCAATTTTGGTCAACACATTTGTTTTACGTTGACCATTTATGTGATTTATTGTCTTGACCTGCGTCTGATATATGTCTCCGACAACGCCGACGACGGTATGATACAAAAGTTTTAAGTCAATTAAACAATTTTTCAAAATAACGCTGTTATTTCTAAGCTCCATGTTTTCCTATTTATAAACTATGGCAATCAGAACTCTAAATTGCTACTCTATGGCCAGCAAAAAGAGGTAGTTTAGATTAGGAAATCATAAAACCGTTATTCATTTGTGTAGATTGGAAAATGGATTACGACTTCTTACCCTTTTATGTTACACATATTTTATGAATGATAAAATAGGTGCTTAGATTGCATTACGAAGCATAATTTATCTTGGAATATATTGTTACAAAAGCAATCTATCTTATGACCTTCACACTTCACAAGTGGAAATGCACAAATGCATCCTAATATTCAAATACATTGACATTGACTGATTAAAACAAACTCCTTTCAATGGTTTTATTCAAATAAGAAAAAGAAATAAAACGGATTAAGTTTGAAGAGGTCAATATAAGTAAATCATTAATAGTGAATAAATGTCTATGGTCTACGCAGCTAATGGATTCAATAAATGTTGGAATGCCTCAAACAAATCAAACGCACCATTATCAATGAAAACATATTGGATTGTACTGATATTATGTGACATCGATCTGGCGTGGAATTACTCTTATGCTGACGTAGAGCTAATGTCCTTACATTTAACATAAGTAAATAGGCTAATATGCAAGACATTTAATTGCCAAAATATCTATTATATAGATGCTAAAGGTAGCAAGGTGAACGATTTCAATCAAGTATGCGTCGTCTTTACGAAACTATATATGAAAGTGCTAATTTTATGAACACAAATACGCATTTTAAAAGATAAAGCGCGTTTTGCAAAACTTCATAATCAGGAGAATCATGAATATTGCGATATGCGATTCACCGACTGTTGTTAAAAAACAATCATTTCAGGTCAAGCATGACCATAAATTACTGATATTTCAATGAAATAGCTGGAGAATGACTTTTTTAAGAATTTTTCCAAGGGTATGTCAAAGCCTTAAACATTATAATTAAGAACTAATTTAGTGTTTCTGTAATAATCAAATTATTAAAACAATATATACTGAGTGACATTTACATGTAAGGATGAAACCAATTAAGCAAATTGCAACTCGATAATTTTCACGTAGACTACCAGAGAATTCCGAGCATTTCTATATTTAATATCATGTGACAATTTTATTAGGCAATTAAATTTTATCACACGTTTACCTTTTCAATAAGAGTCTAATTAGGTTCGGATATTATTGCGCTCTTCATGCTGTGCTAATCTTGCAGATGTTTCGAAGGTCTCGTAAGCTGTTATTTTATACTTATAATAATCAAGTCATACAATCTGATATAAATATTCTTTAACTCGAATGAGCAAAACTTATACCCACGTATAAGGTACATAAATATTTTATTAGTGAGACGTGAATGTGTATCCTTAGAAAGGGACTTATCTTGTAAAGGGGAAAATTATAAATGTATTTAATAAGGTACAGTTCTGTCATACACTAAACGAAGGATAAACTCTCACAAAACAGAGTAAATAATCCAGCGAGAAGCGTTCAGAATCAACACTTTTCGAGTCATATTATGCAGAACACATAGTATAATGTAATTTAGTCTTTTGTCACAAAATTGCTACTATACAAAGAAGATTTACATAAAATGTAGAAAATTAATACGAGATTTCGACTTATAATTAATCTAGCATGATATATTTTCATTCATTCGTAAGGCATACTCAATCAAATATTGCATTCCTAGAAAATTTAAATTTAATTAATCCTCAGAAGCAAACATGATTGATCTGTTTTACACTGAGTTATATCAGAAATACGTACAATAATCGCCATGAATCAATCTTTATGTACAGCTGTCTGAAGATGATATACAAACCTAATAAAATTTGCCCTGGATTTTTTGTGAAGCTACTGAAATAGATTTGAAAAACATTATTAGACACAGACCCAGCATGTCCCGAATCGACAATAACAAGTGTGTTTTTCTTGTTTGTCTTTTATTTGTCTTGGGAGGGTGTTATTGCCCCGAATTTTGGAATGCATTACCATTTCTAAGAACACATGGGCATCTTGAACAGGACTTGAGCGAAAAATGCTTTAATGAATGTATCCCCATAACAAACTGCTAAAATATGTTTGTAATGTTCAGAATAATAAAATAACTTTCATTAAAATATCATAATAATATCATTTTGAAACAAGGTCGTACTTAAAGCCTCAATGCCACCGTGTGTCATAAATTTTAACATTCTTGCAATTTAAACAAAGTTTGGAAAGAAAGGAATAATTTTCTTAAAAACGTAATCTGACGTAAAACATTCTTTGAAATAATCAAGATGTTCGGTTTAAACGACGATTAAATATACAGTTTGGTAGAAATTTGTGCCACCCACTAATTAAGTTAAGGAAGTCGCTCATAGATCCGTTCTTTTTTGTAAAGTGCTCTGAGTGTAATGACGTGATCCATTAAAAAATTCCGTTAGTGACTAATCTAATAACAACATTTGCACATGGCGCACGAATTGATTTGAGAGAAATCAAACGACACAAGCTCTTTTTCAGTTTTTTTTTTCTGAGACGGAAAAAGCGTGCTTTAGATAAAAGTAGAATATGGGTGAATATAAATGATTAGCGCCGACTCAGAAATGCTTTGAAGGACAAACCAGTGCTGGAAACAATCCGTCATACAGTGGTGTTACCTCCTTATGTTTACAAGGTATTATCAAATCTTGTATTCCAGATCTCAGCTAAATTCGGTTTTCCTCGGATGTTGCAAATCGTCATCGGACTAATTCTTATACATGTGAAAAATGGCAGGAATTCTCAAGACGAGGAAAAAATTACAGGGCTCGTAACATAATGAATGGTCGATATTATCTTGTTTTAATGGAACCCAACGATATTTAGGACTAGAATACTTTGATATGATTTGGCATGTGCGACATTTTGCGCGTTACGGCGGCATTGGGACTTTAGGATGAAAGCAACGATTTATAGAAAAAGAGGAAATAGCCTTAAACCTGAACAGATCATGAGACCGGATGAGCTCATACAATTTGTTAGGCTTTAATGATTGTGCTGTCATCAAAGCTGTAACTTCTCAACTACTCTGAATTCGAAATGGAAAATTTATATACAGTTGACTATTAAGTGTGCTATTTTATTGAGGAATTATTTATTAAGACATTGCATATTTGGCTTCTTCGAAGGATTAACGTTCGTAGCCCTTCTACAAAAGTAACAATTAAAAGGACCCATACACTGGCAATTTCTAACAAAATGGAAATCAAATTATCTAAAATATTTATTCCTTATATTTTTGTATAATTAACCTTCTTACGTAGCTTAAATATTTGCATTGCATGCTTAAAAACTCCTTAAGAAAACAAACGAAAATTTCACAATGACATGCAATGTATTCTTTGTCACGGTACGCTAGACAGGTTAGGTGCATTCTTAATATAACTAAATTCTTATTTAAATCCTTAGAAGACCAGCTAATCCTTTCTGACAAACTATTGTTTTTTTGCACGCTGAGCTAGACGTTTGTGTCATTGATATAATTGATTTTGGGGTCCGTTTATAATTTGGAAAAGAAGATTTTAATACGCAGCTTGATTGCATCTGCATCATATTCATACTCAGTACTTTGAACTTCCATCTTCCAATCATGTGAGTACTTTTCGGAGGCAAAAGTGTAATCATGTACACTTGACAGAATATCCTTTTATATGCTAGTTAAAACCTGTATAAAACAAGTCTTCACTAATTTAATTGTATGCTGCACCAATCCCAGATCAAAAGGCATCAATAGGTATTGTACTGCAGTTTGTCTTAACTATTTCTAATGTAATGCTTGACAAACCCCAGCACTAAAGACAACAAGCAGGCATTACACTATAAAATGTGCTGATCAATAAAAATCCTTGCAACAGTTGCACATTTTCACATCAATAAAGGTAAGTCATTTCCATTTCATTTCACATTTCCGTTGAATGATTTCAAGACAAAGTTTTGGATATATTAATTCCTGTTGTTATTCAATAGTCATACATCTACCACAGAACAAAAAGACGAAAATGTACAGTTGTGGTTTACTTTCAATGTTTTAACTATCCAAAATTACCACAGTTTGCTCCGCAAAACAGTGTCCATTTGTATTTCCCTTAGATATGCTACATATTAGTTTTTAATAATATACATACAATTCAATATGACCATGGTATGCTTGAATTGGCTGTGCTTTCGATCTATCTTTGTGACCTGTGTAGTGTGTAATCATATGTTGTAGGTTATATATTTTATTTGATTTTTCAGTTAGGATAATTTTTATTTCTTTATTTGCTATTGTAATGTAACATTTTCATCTGGACTTATCCTGTCCAAAATCAAGCATATTTTCGTCTTGACCTGAATTATTGATTTTTTGTGTGTCTTGGGAACAACTAATGCAATTCTAAAATATTATATATGTGTAAAGAGATTAACATTAGTATCCTTATTAATAGATATAAACATGTTTATTTGTGTTTAGGTTCAGGATAAATGATTTCATCTGCAATTTATCTGGTGTACCTGACTGAGTCTAGGTTATATATTAAAATTTTAGTAACATACTTTATAATAATAACTACTATTTTATATTTTAAATATTAACAAGTTTCTAGAAGGTTATTTTCCGTTAGGTAATAGTCCTTTTTGACAATACTAATACCATTTAATCTTGTCATTGTAATAATTATTCATTCGTGCTTTAAGATCCGAGCAGAATCGAAGTATATTGTAGAGCATTTGATCTGGAATTATTCAAATTATTTCTTCTCTACAAATACAAAAGTGCTCTGATCACATTCCTAATAATATATATTTGAATTCATGCTAAAAGTTTAAAATATGAGTTTTTTGGATTATATTTCTATATTTTAACAAAAGACTATTGCACATCAACACTTTACAAGCCATCCACAGAGACATAAACACCTTCAGCGTTGGATTTTATTTGGATTTCATCTAAAATTTATTCAGAACTTATATTATTAGTACTTGTGTACTGAAATTCGACGAGTATTCTGGGATTTAATTCGTACCAAAAGTTATTGTTTCATTGTAAACTACATTCCTAGAAGTGCCGTTCTATAAAATATCGTTTCTACTGAGGTTGGGAAATATGACAATAAACAGCTGGTTTTGATCTTTGGTGCTTGGATTATTAGTCACAACGTTGGTGCCTAGGCGGATGGAGCGAATATGGTAGAGATCGTTTCAGTAATGTGGTTAAATTCCGTTTCAGTAACGTCGGAGATTAAGATATTTGGTTCTTGAATAAGCGCGCATAGTTACGAAGGCGAGGAAATGGAAGATCGTGGCTGGTGTGGGGTCTATCAGGACTACGAAGACGACACCACATTAACTACCGAAGTTAATACAGAATAACTGCTGACGGCAACCACTTCGTGGTCTTGCATGAGCGAGATGGCAGCTTGATGGAAGCGGGAGAATGTTCTATCAACTTGGAGACTACAACGGCGTAGTACTGAGTTCGATGAGTATAGAAACATGCCAGAATTAAGAGGAGTGCGAATTCAGTCAAAAGTTTACGGCAAAAATAGTCAGTGCTCTCGCAGGCAATTGGAGTCATTCCTTGTTTCAATTAATGTACAGCAAAACTACGAATAAATTTCTTTTCACTATATACACTACAAAGACAGCAGTTGTCCAAGCGATAGATCTCGAAAATTGTAAACCTCATGTGAAGAACAAAGAAAGCTTTATGCAGTTTGTGAATGAATCCTAATCCAATGACAAATAAGCCCCTAGTGATGAGTCAGCCCAGCCACACCCATATATGCTATATTGATAGCGAACAACATATATATTTAATAACCCAAATAAATCAAATGCATTTATGTTGCCTGGTAATAAATATTAGCTTTTGCTTGCGTTTGGTTGGGATAACCGTTAAAAAAGAGATATAATATATTTTATATTCTTAACATGTGTCCAGTAAATGTAATATCCAATCACTGCCTTAGATTGATATGGTGTGCATAAGTAATTGGAGACAAAAGTAAATTCTCATTTATTGCTGAAAGTTAAAGAACATAATAACAAATTGTTATTTACTCAGAGTGATTGTTCAAGTAAAACTGTCAATACACTTTATATACTGGTGCAACTATGTCTGATTGTATCAAGCATGATTCATCCAATGTACAAATATGACCAAAGTAGTACAACATTTACCTGAAGCACAAATAATAAAGAAACAATATATATATATATATATATATATATATATATATGCTAATATCAGCAGAATATTGAAGCAAAGACCTCGCTGATTCTTTGACAAAACCACTGAATCAACCTTTTGTCAATCCAATCTGATATGTTTATCAAGTAAATAATATTGGAATTGCCGAATTTAGTTCCCGCATTCATAAAGCCACGGATAATTAGGTACAACTGTTGCACACATTTTTGCTGGAGTCAAAGTTATCCCTCCTGATTGATGAGATTTTAAATTCTGCATAATCTATGTAGCATACCATTTGTAGTAGAGTGAATTTAGTTCTTCTTTCATGTCTCATTTCCTGCATAGACCTCTGGTTGAAACTAGTTCGTAGATACTGCAGGATAAATAAAGTTGTTATTCCTTGTGTGTCAATCTAGTTAAAATATTCGCAGATTTATGAAATATTTACACATCAAACGAGGACACTACTAATAGCATTGAACAAGTGGCAACTTATCATGTATTTGCATTTGTAATTATAAAGTTGTTCAAACCTACTGGGATCTATACTTTATTTTTCCCACTCCTATGCCGAGTTTTTATTAACTCCAAGATTGAGACAAATTACTGATGGTTCAACTGTATGGACAGTGCTTAATGTAAATGATAATTAGTGTTTCCAGCTGCATCTGCTTCCATTGATGGTGCGTGCAAGAGATTGCTATCAATAGGTGTTTAATTTGTGTTCATGTTTGTGGTGTTACTATTTTTACCATCGAAGCGACCGTCGAATGATTTCGGCATAGTTTTGGTAATCTGCATTATTCATTTGGAGAATGTGTGGAGGTTAATCCATGAAATTGAATACCCTCGAATATGCAGACTTTGACGTACAGACCTACGAATCCAAGTACCCAATGAAATGTCATCTTTGCAAAACCACGAAACAAAGGCAAGCAACAAAAATGATTCTACATACATTGTGCAGACCTGGCAAAGTCACTAAACTGGCGATGGAAATCGGATTACGGAGTGCGTAACATGTCTTTCCCTTTGTATTCCCTACCAATAAAGCGAAAGGGTCGCTCATGAGCCTTGGCAACATTACTGGGATATGTATCACTGAGTGGAGGCAAGAAGATCCCAAAGCATATCAAACATTGACTAACGCCATTATTGAATGCCAGTATGAACTGCTTGTGCATCGTACGCCAATGCTGCCTATTCGCTCCTCAACCTTCAAGAGATATCAGCCAATTGCACTTTGATCCAATCCAATGATCTGGTAGAGGTAGTCCTCCACCTATACGTGCTATTCTTGAGTGGGGCATTAGTGACATAATGCATACGTATGACGCGATCTACATTTCCGTATCCAGCTGGCTCATGCTCGTAATATTTATTCTGAAGACTTAGCTATGTATGGCGATCATGATTTGCCGAAACTATTTGTCGGCTTGAAAACGCTCAAGGAACAGGTGATACATGACGACGTCAGCATGATGTTTCGAGCATTTTGTATCCTATGGTCGCCGGACATGACGGTTCATCTGCAGCATACGCAGTCAAAATTTTCTATGAATTTCGTGTTGACCTTGAGGTGAAGGGAGTGCCTTTCTTATAGTTGCTTGCGTCTTAGAAATACTCTTACTCTAAGTGTCTCAGTCAAGGTCTTTCATTTCGATGTGGAGCACACATCTTCTATTGAGTGACTGACCCTTCTGCCATACATTTTTAGGTAATGATCATACTTCAGCAACATCAGCAGCTTGCATAGATCCAGGATTCACATTCCGTAGTACATTGGCTGGCTAGGTTGGATTTCTTTCTATGAATTGTGACAGGATTGAAGACTTTGCCTCTAGTCCGATTGGCAAGTAGGTGACGCAACTTGTCTTCCTTGTCTTTCCACCTAACTAGTTCCACCTGTATCCGCTTTACAGGTTGTATTGGTCTTCCAAAAAAAACAGTTGTTAAGAGTTTGTGGAAGTATTTTTTTCAAATTAATATTTCGCCTGAGTTATCAAGTCAGTGTTCATCTAGATATCCTTTGCCTTGCACGCACTTTTGTTAAACTGCACCGCCCGGTGAATCGTTTTGAGGCACAATCCCGAGGCCAGCGTAAATCTTTAGGTTGCAATATTGTCCTATACAGAACTCTTACATAACTCTTTTTTGCACAGGCTGGTTAATTCATCTGTTCATTCAATAAACGAAGCTTTCTATATCCAGATCGTTAACTAAACCATGCTCATTCCGTCACGGAGTCTAGTGTCAATAAATAGATGCTGGATGATGTCCGGCAGCAGCTCCAGGATGACGTAGGTATCTATCAGTAGAACATCCAGGCCTTTACGTCGCTGCATATAAGAGTGGTATTATTCCAAGCTTTATATGAGGGCTTTTGCAACACAGAATTTAATGGGAAAGGAAACAAAAGTTTTAAGCTGCTCCGAGGAGGGGTTACTGTACTAGATTTACCATTTCACATCTACTAGAGGTTCCATATGCAAGGAAACATTGTTTAGGCGTTGACACTACACATTGAAACCGAAAACCTTTTTGCATGACATCTGATGCATACGTAAGCTAGAAAAGCGATCCGCATTTTTTATACCACTTCCAGTTTCACGTATGACCTGTCTATGCCATTCCATATAAATGACACGTGTTATAAATGTATGCTAGCATTGAACTTGTTATATGTAGCCTTAACACCAGAAATATAGTGTTACACTTGGTCTTCTTTGTTACCGAATCTTTGTGACTCTTCCATCATATAGTTGTATATTGTGACTTCTGGATACATGGTATTTGTTGTCATCTGTAATACTTTATCCTAGAAATTGTAGCTTGCTCTTATGACCAAGTCCTTTTTGGCGACTCATATGACTTTGAAATTATACAAATTAAAGCTTATCTGTGTGCCATTCCACTATTTCAGTAGTCAGCTTATGTCATATTCTTAGGATTCTACAGATTCACTGGAATTTTCTTAGAGGAACTAAGACGACCGTTGTTGTCTGATCACTGATGTAGCAGATAATAACATACATATCATCATGCTAACATGCATCATTCAGAACACAAATATAACGATCTAGATAATGAAACTATAAAAAGCTGCTCAAGGTCTTCTTTGTTTTTTAATCTGTGTGACTCTTCAAATACAAAGGTTCATATTATCTCAATTAAATCATGCAATATGATAAGCGTTCTCTCTAAAGGATCACGAAATTATCACTCAAATATGATTTATGTAATTGAATTTAAGGGCTTAATATAAACATTTATTACTTCAAAACATACTTCAAGACCGATATTAAACGTGTATAACATGTTCAAATTTGTCACGATCATTTCTAACTCTGAATTTCTTCTATTATTTACTTTATTGTTACTTTCAGCCGTCTTTCAATATTACATATCCTTTATGCTAGTCCGAATATTGCCCGAATATAAGCATGATATTGGCTTAAAACAGATGTTATCGCAAGACTCTACAAACGTGAGGAGTCTGTATTGAAGCAAGCACCAAATGCAATCAAATGAGCAAGAGATATCCTGATTAGGACACTTGTAAGATTTGTGAAATCCATTGCCTGACATTTTTTTGGTACCAAAGACCTTCAAACACTTGCTATAGGATTGATAGAGAACTGCGGTAAAGTCTTATTTGAGAATAATAATTGATATAACGAACGCTATAAACAGCCCGAAAATGGTACATGAGCTTGTTTGTTACGATTTATACGTAATGTCAGACTGTCGTTTGAAAGGTAATAGCACGGTATCAGGAAGCCAAAGATACTCAGTTTATTACATTTACATAGAATTGCTCTGCATTCTCCTTCTTACACTGACATCTGTAGCCTGTGATTTTATTAATTGTCCACAAGAAATAAAGCAAATTAGATCAATACAGACGGGAAAGACTTTGATTGAGAGAGACAATTAAACGATAATATTAGCTTTATTGGTGACATTGAGAAAAGAATAAATAATTCCGATGTACAGCTTCTTCCATTTTAGAACTGACTGAGAAATCAGACAAGATGTATTATTATTGTAATACACATAACTCCAAAGAATAAGAAATTTCATTTCCATTTAAGTACTTTATTTGAAATTATGTTTCCTTATTCGCAAGAAAGAAGCTAGCAAACAATGATAAAAAAAGACTTGTGTAAAACAACTTATACAACATAAACAGCAAAACTTGGAGCAAAGGGAAAAATACACAGATTAATAAGATACACATATTAATAAAAATAGAAAACTATTGAGTTCATTATCCTAGATACGTTATAATGAAGGAAAATGTCTATCCATGAACAGGTAAGTCAGGTTCCTATTATTTTGGCATCTGAACGGCTACAAAAGCGACGGAACGACATTTCACATAACTAGTGCTTAAATCCTCATGCTGTCTTTTCATGTTTTCTTTGCATGAATAGTTCACAGCTGATGACAAGGCATATAATGATGTTTAGTGCATGTTCATATAAGTGACTTCCAATGCGTTAACCAAAATCAAAAATGAAAACGCCTAATTTGTTTCAGTTTTTAATTGTCATCTTAGGCAAATCTCCTGGATTTTGTATTGAGTAAGATTGTGTTTGTATAATTTTCCGTCTCATTCAGCTTTTGAAAGTCGTTATGGATGGGAATAATTTCACAATTTTAAAATGAAGGATTGATTTACAGTTTCTATTGGTTATTGCAACGTTACAATACAATTTACAACAGCTCCGGTGGCCTAGTGGTTAGAGCGTCCGCCTCGGATGCGGGAATCGTGGGTTCGATCACCGATCGAGTCATACCAAAGACTTACAAAAATGGTACTAACAGCTTCCTCGCAAGTTGATCAGCATTACGAGGTTAGTGTTATGACTGGTCGACATGGTGTCAGGGTAATGTGACTGGGTGGGATATCATGCCACATGTCTGTGGCATGACGCCCCAGTGCTAGACATCGCTATAAACTGCCACACTGCCGTCATCGTAGCAATATGACTGAAAAATTGTTTAAGCTACGTTAAATCATAATTACATCACGGCACAATACTGTTTACTGACCTTCGTGTGAATTTCGGATAAAATACACACGAGGAAGCTCAAATATTGTCAGAGCTTAGATTACAACTTAGCTTTCAGTTTCAGGTCACTTTTCATGACGTTACCTTTTCCATTTTTTATATTGATATATGTTTTATATCTTTGTGCATTTTTCTCGTAGTTCGAAAGTTAATATAGCTATTATGTCAATGATCGAGATGTGAGATAAATATTGTATGACTTTCGCATGAATGCTACACTGTCTGTATGTAGAAAGGAGTACTTCTTTGAAATAGTTGACTGCCTGGAATTACATTAACGGCTAGGTGCGACGCAGAATAAGATTATAAAGAAGAAAAATAACAATTTTCTGATTTCATGCATTAGTCAAGGTATACTCAGGAGATTTAGAAAAGATACAGTCATACAGATTGCATTCAGTCATGATTGCACTGTTACAGATAGCAATAGATATAAAGTACCAGATGCTTAAACAGCTCATTTCAAAGATAGGATAAGTTTTGTACTTGATGTAGTCAAAATGAAAAAAATTCTAGTGGGATCAATTTGCAGAATAAAATGATCCCCTAAACATTATCGTCATTATGGATTGTTGAAGTTGTAAATATGATTATCATAAAATATACATTCATTGTTTTAGATGAATGCTATACAGCAATATCTTAATATAGTATAAAACAGTATTAAGATATCTTTATTACAGTTCCAACAGCTCAGTTTATTATTCAAATATAATACATTGCACGAAAATATTCGCCGGAAGGAACATTAAGTGTATTTTACCTGAATTAAAGAATGCTTAATACAACAGTATCCCTATGACGAACATATACAATGGAGAAACTTGTTTGTTAGTTGTTTTGAAAGCCAGATTCAAACAAATATAGATATGCAAGTCTGTACAATATTTAACATATTGAACATAAATCCCGTTGGAGTATTTTGAGCAGTTCGGATTTGTGTATAAATATAGCAGTATAGTTCCGATTTTTCGTTTTATTGAATCTAATTATCTTTCACTTCATTTAATGCTGCGACTTAACTTTTTAATATTTCCTTTTTTCAAGGTGCAGTGTGTTCAAAAACAGCCAACTTAAATGGGTCTAATTAAATTAGAACAGTAAAATTTAGGACTACAGCGAATCCCATATTTTTGCGGAACATGTCAACATTCCAAATATCATTAATACATCATTTCATGAATTGAATTATGTTACTATTTTGGTTAGGTAACCAATTCTACTGGTCCTTCAATAAAATGTTTCAGAATAAATGTAACAATTTGTAGAATAGACCCAATACAATCAATACACCACGGAAACAGAAAGACATTTTGTTTAAACTTCTTCAAAAGTAACAATTATGTACGGGATTTAGTTCGTTCTGTATCATTGCCCTTTTCCTGACAGGTATCTTTTTCAAATCAGCAATTGATAGAACTTTAGTCGTAAATGATGATCCTACTTTGATAGTAGCTTATGAGAATGACTTGTAAATTTTTGCGAAGCTTGCATTGTCAAAGATCTCATATACTTTCCTGATTTGCTATGTCCTTTCTTCCTACATCTTGTCAGCTGCTCTTGTTGTACGTGTAATACATTAGCATTTTCAGTTAATTTAGTTCTTCTCCTATTTTTATTCTTCATTTGTGATTGAAATACCGATATTACTGTTTTTTTCTGTGAAACCCCATTGCGTTTTAGTTGTTACTGATCCATTTAACAAAGGGGACAATGTCCCAAGGCAGAGAACGTAATGTTGATTAGAAGAGTGCGCGAGTGATGATTATAATTACACTGACTCAATGGATACATTATAATTTGTTTAAAACATGAGAACAACAATATTAATGAAACAATGCGCCAAACATGGTCAAACATGGGAACAACTGTCACATTGTCATTTTCCATTTATTTATTTATTTATTTATTTATTTATTTATTTATTTATTTATTTATTTATTTATTGCATGACTAAACGTGTACTTCTTTAGTTACCCGATATTACCAGAAGTTTAATAAATTATAAGGTCGTTGAAGATGATTGACATACCTTTATTTTTGCCGGAGTTAAATGCACTATACATGCCATGGCGGTAACAGAGTATGCGTCTGTTACTTGAAAATATCATCTAAATAATGATGAATCTTGAATGATTGTGGTCTTAGACATGGGTGGGTTCCATTAACACCAGAAAGTATCGAAGCATGATCTCATTAAAAGCCATGTAATTTCGTCCTCTAAATGAGAAACCCTGCCATTTCTCACTTGTGTACAAATTAATTCAATGTTGATCAACGACATCAAACGATTTTAGTCGAAAGCTGGAACATGTGATTTGACGAACTCACATTTGTAAACACAGGAAGCCAACACAACACTATGTAAGATTGTCTTCAGCTCAAGTTAAACTCTTATGTATTTCAGCGTCCAAGATGAGCACAAATATTCATCCCAACCTTATTTTTATCGAATACACTGTTTCGTCTCAGATCGGCTTACAATTAGCACGCTTGCCTCTCTTCATTATCTCTCGAATCAAGTTCTGCTCAACATACAGATGTTATTGTTATTAGGTTAGTCGCTAACGGAATTTGTCGAATGTATCACATTACTGTATTTTGAGCACTTCCGAAAAGGAAAAAAATTACGAGTGACTTCGTTGAGTGAAATATGGTTTGGCACCTTTTAATTCTAAACTGATTATTTTAATATCGTTTAAACCTAATAGCTTGATTATTTTAAAAGAACGGTTTATGTCTGATAGCTTTTTTAAAGATTCCTTAAAAAATTTCTTAGGTTGGAAGAAATTCATGATTGACGGCGGGCCTTCAAGCGTGAGATTTTTTTTATTAAAAAATATATTTATTTTGCATAACACAACATTTATCGAGGATGTATTCTCTTTTTAATATTGTTATATCTTATCTCATACAAGGGCTAGAGAAGAGCGTTCGCAATTTTATTTTTTTTGTACCAACTTTTAGTTCAAGCTAGACATCTTAAATATTGTAATATCATGATTTTTGCAACCATATCTTATTACAATACAAATTGGTTTTTTAGTTTCTATTCTGAGAAAAAAGTAAATTACATTTTATTTAAAACGTCTTTTTCATCGATTTCATTTTCACGGTTTTCTTGGAATAAATTATATGACGTAAGGCAGTTAAAACATTGGCATATAGAGCAAAGAAACAGAATAAATACTCTGCAAATAAGTTTTTGCCTGTGACATCTGTTCTGCGTTTTGAATAAAAAAAAAACTGTTAAATTTCAACTAGTTTTCAGGTGATCTTCAGAGATTTCTGTTGGTGAATCACAAAGAAAACAAAAGATTAAACAACAAATAAATTTACCTTATTTAGGTACCATAGCAAAATAGTTCATTTATTCAAGAGTAAACTTTATGCCAAACATTGACTTATTTAAAATTTGTCATTATTTTCAACGTTACAGTGCTATCTCTACCAATATTTGACTGTATTTTTATGATGCTTGCAAAGTTGCACGTTATTAAGGCGATGGTCCTGATCGTTATAGTTTCGAGCTTGCGCTCTTAAGGCATTTCTGCTCTGATTTATTGCTGCATTGGTAATCCCTTTTTATGCAACCATTTATGTAATTCTGACCGATCTTTCATATTCTCGGTAGTGCTATCAATCGCAAATATAGAGACAAACTTTTGATTATAAATATCGCTCAACATTACCAACCCATCTCTGAGCTAAAATAATACTTCCCACAGTAAAAAATACAATTACAATGAATGTGGTAGATCCTTTTAAATTTTATTCAAAATATTTGTTATTATAAACTCGAGTGTTCAATATTAGGTTTGCTATATTAAAAGAGACACTAAAAACTGTTTGAAAACTCAGACAAAATGGTTTTATTGGGTGTCATAAAACTGTATTTACATAATGAGAACTGTAGACAAAATAAGAGCCATGAAAAACACAAATTAGTTTTCAATGGCAAGAAATTTTAAGAAATAAATTGAAACTCAAGGCTATTTGAATCCAGAGGAAATATGATCTATCTCTTGACAGTGATAATGTGTATATTATGATTATCAAAAATAGTGCTTTGTCATCGGCACATTAAATAGTTTGGCGTAGACATATGGAAGATAGAAACGGTATCGTCTGTATAAACAAGAAAAACACAATCATGCTTGTTGTCCCTTTGCTATCCACAAGTACCCTCTTTTAAAACTCTATTTCATGTTTTCAGAAAGGCTACTAAATCAATAGTTGCCTCTAAAATAGAATGTTTCACGTAAACAGCTGTAAGGGGATTTAAATAGAATGCGCAGTTACTTGTTCGTGTCATGAATACCATTGCTCATTAGACGCTTATAAATTCTTTCCAAAAGTGTGCTGACCACTCAAGCTGAAAGTATCCCATAAGTGACCACTGCAAACAAGAACCAATCACCATTTGCATTGAATATGAAGCATTATTTGAAACGCTGTTTGTTTGGGGGTCGTGTATTTGTTGTGGTAATGTGATTATTGACGGAAACTATATTCCTGTCCAGAATGGTTGCAAGTTTAGTTTCACAGTCCCAACAAAACTATTTACGGCACGTTGACAAGAGAGTAATTCAAGGCAGAGCCAGCTGGCTGTTTTACAGGAAAGGAAAGTAAGCAATGACTGAACACATTTTATATAAAGATGACTAGTTTGGCATCTGAATTCGTTACCTTTTAATTATGTTTTGAATCATATAAGACAAATCTCTTAGTTTTCCAGAACTTCGTACGCATTCAATTCACTGAAGGTTTTAAATAATCTATATGCTGAAAAACAACGGGTTTTATATCGATGCTAAAGGTTTGATCAAATGCTTTCCCGCTTTATTACGCATTCATTTTGTTAGACAAAGAGGTCTTCCTCCTTGAAATTTTATTTCAATATTTAACAAGATTTTAAAGTTTATTTAAACGGAGATTTGAACATCAGATATTTAATTTGTGACATTAATAAACGATAGATTATGAACTCTGGAAGTCAAATCCCTTCTAAAGAGACAAGTCTTAGCCTCTTCTGAATTCCTATCATAGGTAAAGTGTCAGTAAGGTGGTTTTATAATGTCTAGCGTTCTTTCTTTTAAGAAGGTGCAATACCATTGAAGATACAAAACTGGAATCTTTATTTCCAATATTTACTTAGTTGCTCAGTTTGTCTAGACCGATTTTGACAATTCCTGATACAACATCTTATTTCTTCTGCCAATGTGATGAAACTTGTGCGCAGTTGATATCTGAAGATCACTCAAAAGTTTTCTGTATATTCAGAAAGATTATTTGGATAGCACAATGATTGATTACTACAGAAGCAAACAAGCCATTAATGCATTCTTCCTGCATAGATGTATTACATGTGTGAGACTTGATTAATCATAGTAATTAGCTTGAGTAAAATAATAATTAAAAATAATAATAATAATAAAAATAATAATAATAATAATAATAATAATAATAATAAAATAATAATAATAATAATAATAATAAAAAATAATAATAATAAAAAATAATAATAATAATAATAATAAGAATAATAGTAATAATAATAAGAAGAAGAAGAAGAAGAAGATTATTATTATTATTATTATTATTATTATTATTATTATTATTATTATTATTATTGTCTGAGGATAATACCTTTCCTGACGAAAACACATTTGGTTCAGAATCAACCCATTGATGATTTAGTTTTGTTTTTATTTGACCCAAGATTGAATTAAGTTTTTCGACGCATTTAATTGGTTTCGAACCACAGTTTAACAGGTTTAATATCTTATAAATGTTGTTAACGGGTAGAGCTTAATTCAACGATGCCATGTAATGTTTAATAATCCGAAAAAGAAAAACCATTTTCTGGAGAAAAACAAGTTACCAAGATTAGAGCAATTAGTACACTTTCGACGTATTGTACATAATGTTGCAACTAAAACAATGCACTGTTGCCTACATATTAAGAACAGATCAAACTACAAAACTATTTTCGTGTCAGCTAATGACTATGCTTTGAATTTTGTTATCGCTATTTCATGATCAACTGAAACAAATTCTTTTTTGTAAATCTAATTAATTTGCGCTGACGGGTGGGGCAAACTCTTGAGTCTTTAACACAATCATAAATGCTCTTCAAACAAATATCAAGAGTATTGTTTCATTGTATTGAATCATTGTATGCAGTCGCATTTCTTTTAGTCTGGTGTCTTTAATTTCGAATGCCAACGCTGGATGAAAAGAAATACTGCCAACAATTTTTCATTTATGAATGTGTATGAATGAAAGTATGATTTACCTCTCTACAATGAAGTAAATGGTTTGTGCACACTTTAGGAATGCACCACTAAGAGGATGGTTCTGATGTTACTTTCAATGTATTTATACATATGTGACATTATGTCGATAAGTCTTACTAGTTGTCCGTTTGTGATAACATCAACAATACTATCAGTAGTTTCAACAAACGTTAATTTAACCATTTGTTCCAGTCACGTTTGCCATTAACTACTTAATTATTGAATCTATTGTGTGTTCTCAGCAATTTAAGATTAGTTCTTATGATAATCTGGTCATGATACACAACAAACATTAGCTCGTATTGTAGTTTGTCCAGTGTGAGCACGATGAGGTTATTCTGCAGTCCAGTTAATGCACTGACAAATAAGCTGGTATACTGATCAATTTACACTTGCATATAGTCACTCGAGTTTCACTGTCTGTATTCCTACTGATTAGTTTTAATCACAGTGCTCCTATTCCACATCTGTGCGAGGAGAAGTAGGTAGTCTTCCATTTCCACTACCACCATTTCGAACTCACCCATACTAAATATTTTTCTTCGATAGCTATCAAGTAGTAATTTTTCTTAGAATCCAGTTTGCCGCCACAATAAGTTTCGAGTAGATGCGTGTTCATGAATGTAATCTTATTATATCACTAGCACCACACTAGACGCCGATCATGCTCTTTTGCTATAGCTCTGACATAGCCCATTTCATATCGGATTTAACCGAGTTGTTCCGTAATTATCCGAAAAACCTCCTGAGTCACTTTATACTCCAGCCAATCAAACGATGGTGGGCACATGTACATAACCAAATGGCCTACATTGTTGTTTATAAGTATTAGATTAAAACAAATTAAGAAATGCCCGCTACTTGTGACGTCAGAAGTTGAAAAACTCGTTCCAATCAAAGGTGTCGCATTAGATTTCATCGTCTGCCATGGAGAGATGATTTTTTGTGCAAACAGTGGCTCATACGAGCAGGAAAATTGGAACTTTAATTGACCGCAAAACGAATGTCTCAATTCAAGAATGCGTGAATGTGTTCGCTGCATTTTAGTGCTGATCGTGAAGGGACTTTTGCAGCTTTACCGTCGAAAAATATTCCAGGTTTCTTATACTGCGTATTAATGCGAAATATATTCCTTATATTGATAAACGAAACTCGATTTATGTATGGTATGGTAAATATATGTCGGGGAAATTATATTCATTTTCGATCATACGTTCTTGGGGCCTGGCATTACGTTCATATAAAACCATACCACACTGATTGCACTATTGAATCGTTTCAGAAGCGATTCTCTCCTTGTCATCCATAAACCATTGCACTAACAAGTGTGTCCTTCTTAAATAATAGGCGATATTTCTATGCATCTGTGTTGGGTTTCAAATGAATTCCACCTCATGATTGTAGAAACATTCCCTTATGATTTGTACGCCTGGCTGTGTATTCCGTGACTGGTTGTTTCAATTTGATAATGATATGACTCCATGCTGACTTCGATTTTGTAGTGGTAAATCAGTGTGATACCAACGGTTTATTTCTATTCCCCTCTCCCTCACATTATATAAGAGCGTACCCGAGGGTCTGATAACACCACACTGAAGCAAATATTCGCTGACAATTGGAACGAAACACTTTTAATAGCGCATCCTTTTTGCAAATGGTCCAACAAAACGTCTGCATAGCTCCGCATCCTAAACACAAATTCCAAAGTCTATTATGTAATCATCCTGAAAGTTGCGGAGTCTTTCAAACTGAATTTTATCTCTGTTTATTAAAGTTGTTTCTTTCTACAAAGTCATACGATAAGTTTCTTTCTACAAAGTCATACGATAACCTAAAATGCCTATCGCTGCTTGTGTATTGACTCCATATGTTCTATATCTTTTCATGTGAATCTCTTCTCGCAAAACTCGTGATATTGAATCTCCCGCTTACACTATTCCTTTTCTTTATATTTCTCATATATACGAAAATAGGAGTCTGGACTTTCCATAATATAACGATAAAGGCATCTCGGATTAATTTATCCTTGGTGATCGTCAATACTAATACTATATTTACTAATTATATCACTGGGCTGTCTAGTCAAAATCAGCTGCCATATTATTTTTAATAATATGACATAATAAATTCTCTGGCAGTTTTTCTTGAAGGCTTCATCAGGTCAACATATAATCTGTTCCTCATCTGATTAATATAAAAACATAGCAAGAGACATATTGGAAAATATACATATTACTAGCATCTTTGACAAAACTGAATGACGGATTTAAGCAAAACAGTTACTTAAACTTTTTCGCAACGTTACGTACACCCCATTGCGCGGATAATTAATTCCAGCTTTGGATATGCTCTTACATTCTTCTAAAATACTATATGCATGCGTCTGTGCGAATTTTGTGTCGTTTATATAATATAAGATGCGATAATGCTGTAACATAATTTATTCTCATAATATACTCCCATACAATCTAATTTGTAAACATAGTGTAGTCATAATTGTCTCATAGAATTTGTACAAAATATATTATATAAATGTAGCTACAATTAATACAAACTAATATCATACAAGAAAATAAATTTCAACGAAAAATATTATTTTAGCCATCTATACACACAAGGATTAAACAAGTCTTGCATAACATATTTTATACAGTATAGTTTCGTTCTATAATCTAACAGGTATGCAGTTACAGCAGTGTATTGGCTTGACTGCAGAATAACTTCCTTGCGCGCATACTTAGGAAGACGCACCATGGTTTAGTGTGCATTTACTTAGTGTAGTGTAGTTTAAGCTAATGTCACGGGATATGTAGGGCTTTGATCTCTAGAACTAAATCCGGTTTAAAGAGCCTATATTAATACTACTCATTGCGACATTAATGCAGAGCAATGATGAAATCTAGTATATGTGACACAGACTCTTGAATTTGTAATGATTGTTTTAGCTTGAATTCATGTTTCTACGATTTCTCGCTAGAAAAGAAATAATTTAATGCAAAGAACTATGATTCTTGTTTGTTTCTGGTTGTTTATTTTTTTAAAATAAAACTAATAGACTCAGTATAACTTATTAAGTTCAGGTAGACGTTTCGCAACAAGTATATTTTACTGGTATTGCATATTTCTTTTAGACTGCGCATGTATATTAAACATACACTGAAAAATATGTCCCTACAAAATTCCATGGTAAATAAGCTATCGTATTGCAGCTATTAATGAAGTAGGGAGCCAAATTAAAGATTCATTGGTGAACTGATTTATCATGATTATAGTAAGTATATATCAGCCTTGAAAAGTCATTACGTTTAATTTAATTTGTGACATTCACCTTGCATGTACGTTTGTTTTGATGTCACATTCACTCAGCTCTTTCTTACTCTCGGATAGTTCCAAATCCCTGTCAAGGTCAATCGGTTCAACTTGTGTTATGATATGTGTTTCACAAGAAAGAGGAGGGATAAAACTGGTCGTGTGACATTGATTGTTCAGATGTTTCATCCTCTTCCTCCTCCTAGTCGGACTCAAGTGTGACTGATTCTGGGGTACAGAGTGTATAGCTTATGGAATGTTTGGATAATGCACAATCCAGCTTGTTATCGTTGACACACCTTTCCCAACTTGAAGCACCAAGCAAAATTAGCAATCGCTGATATGATCTGTCGGCTCACCAAATTATTCGCACACCAAAGGGCATATATTTCCTTTCCTGTTCAACCAATGTTGTACCGCATTTCTGGGGCCCACCTCTTGTACTGATCTCCAATTGTAGCCAAAAGAATAAAGGTTATGGACATTCTTAACTATAGTAAATATAATGCGCTATTGTGTTCCAAATATGACCTCATCACAAACATAGCAGAAGTTATCCTCATTGCTCACACATGTACAAGATATCCCTGCCTACTTTGGCTAAACAGAAATGTGTCCCTTTGCAAAACCAAACACTGATAAATAGGAGAACAAGAGATATAGCGTGGGTGTGCGGTGTGTGTGTTGTAATTTCTGTAATTAGTTCTTTACCTATCGAAGCTATTTACCCTCAGTCGTGGATATAAGTAAGGATTTATGAAGGAATCTGGGAGGCATGTGACCTTTTAAGCACTCAAAATCTCAATGTCAATGTATAGTCACTATTAATACCTACGTCCTTGGCAAATCTCAAAAGCAGTTTAGTATATGTCTCCCTCTCGCATTTACCCCACTAAATACGCATTAATATCAACTCAGAATTGTGACCAGTTATTGTAATCTATAATATATTTTATAATGTATCCGTCATCTTCCCACTACTATATGTTAGAAATTCAGAAATAATTTAAAAAGTACAATAAACATTACACTGTAGCTGCAATTATCGTACATTTGTCATTTCACCCCTACCAGGTACCACAGGCAGAAACCCAAGAATGTCACCCTAATCTCATGTAGCAATTAAATCAAATGATCAATCTATGCACCAAGCTTGTTGTGTTTCAGTATATAGGTACAGACGGTGTATTTTTGTTCGTGATGTAAATGTATCCTATTGTCTTCAGTATATAGGTACAGACGGTGTATTTTTGTTCGTGATGTAAATGTATCCTATTGTCAATATGACTGTATAGGACTAGTAAGTTTCTATTCTATTTTCTCCATTCAATATGAGTGTACAGGACTAGTAAGTTTCTATTCTATTTTCTCCATTCAGTATGAGTGTACAGGACTTGTAAGTTTCTATTCTATTTTCTAAATTCAGTAAATCATCTATCTGCAGTTATGGAGAAAATTGTAACAACACATTTACCAAACTTTAAGAAAAGGACTCGTGGAATGACAACTCAAGTCATTAAATAAGGATTTGTTCATTGAAAAAATTAACTCTAGTGGCTTCTCTAAGAGCATCGATTTTGAGAGAAAAATATCTTATTCCAAAACGTCACGCAGAATAACAATGAGAAATTGCAGATTTGGAAAATAATGTTTCTTTTAGTAGAACAATGAATGGCAATGAACTATGGCACATATTAAAAAAAATTATCTACGCTTGGGTAGTGATAAGAAATAAGATTGCAAATAGATTACCTTGCTAAACGCAACATTTTTAGACATATATACATTGACATAATCCAAAACCAGAATGAAATTTTCCCATACATACGAATCAGTCTAAAGCTGTTAATATATATTCCCTGTGTATTCCCTGTGTACCCCTTCTTTTATGATATATAAACTGGTTGACTATGTTTTTAAAAACATGTTCAATAGTGACACAGCAGTACAACACAAAATCCTCAGATTTAAATGTGTTGATGCGTTTTTTGATGGACATATAGTCGATTTAGATCCCCGTTTGCACGAAATTAGCACAAAATAAAATGGGTCAAATTTAATGCTTAGAGTTTACGTAGAAGTCCGACAAGTCGATTCCGTAACTTGTATTGTCATGCCGTTGTTCTCGGATGTGATCTTGAATATCCGTAAAACATTGCAATTATTGCAGACATTTGTGTACACATACAGCGACTTTTAATGACATTTTCCGCTCCTTTCTCATAATCCAAATCATATACATAGCAATGAATGTTTGTATGCAAATATACAGGATCATGCAGATGGGTCCAGTAAGTCAAACGTTTATCAGATAGAGTAAAACAAAGGAAAGGTATGCATTATAGATATTGCCAATGGGTTGTCTTGAAACCACTAGATTAGTCGTCTCTCCATCTTCGGAAGGTGTGTCATCATTTGGTCTTAAAGATTAGCCATCATGTCAACAAAGTTTAATTGGGTCTTTCAAATCACGCAAGGCACCTGCTTACAAAACTACATAATGAAACATCATGCCATCAAAGCTAATCAGATCATCATGCTCTCTCAAGATTACTGATTACCAAACTACTAATGGTGTCATCATGTCATCAAAGCTTGCCAGTTCTTCATAATCTTCAAAGTTACTGCTTAATAAATAACATAAGGTATATTCATGTCATCGAAGCTAATCATGTCTTCATAATCTCTCAAGGGTCTGGTATATCAAATTACATATGATGTCATCATGTCTGCAAAGGTTAATCAGGTATGTATATTCTATAAGATTCCTGTGTATGAACCACATATGGTATCATCATGCCAGCAGAGCTATTCGGGTCTTTATTGTTTCTCAAGGCACATATTTGCCAAATTGCATATGTTGTCATCTTGTCATCAAAGAAGAAATTGGTCTCTGTAATATATTAAGACACATCCTTACTAAATTACATTGTAATAGTTCTATATTCTAGTTAACATTATCACATGTCGTTATCTAAGCATAACATGCTGTTTGGCCTTGAAAAATAATTATTCCGATACCGACAAACTGACAGCACGAAACCATCTGACTCACTCTGTCGTAATGGTGTGATGGGTGGGACATAATTAATCCGAGCCATATTTGATAGAACAATCCCTCAATAATATGCGACATAAATGGTATAGTGTGATATATATTGTATGGGAAACATTAGAGATTCCATTACATAAAATCGTTAATCAAAAGCACGGCATATTTGCATGT
Organism: Potamilus streckersoni; assembly: GCA_016746295.1. Classification (NCBI taxonomy): domain Eukaryota; kingdom Metazoa; phylum Mollusca; class Bivalvia; order Unionida; family Unionidae; genus Potamilus; species Potamilus streckersoni. Next base: position 5,271,407 of record JAEAOA010002354.1, on the reverse strand, counting down.
CTATGAGTGTTACGTATTTTGCTTTCCAGTTGCAATAATTTGAATGCAAAATAATAACGTTGTTATATATTTATTTATTGTGTCTACAAGTGTTTATTTTTGGAACTGATCTCCGTTATACCGTTCTGATTATTTTATTAGTGCAAAATAATTATTCAGAGCAAGGAAATTCAATATGTGGTTAATCTAAAAACCTGCTATTTATATACAGTTATAAGTAGCACTATTGTTATTGCTGTCAATGTTGGGTTAGGGCACAATAAACGGGACAAAAATGAATCTAATAGGCTATCAGAGACAGATACAAAAACTTATTATGACCGTTGGCTATGTGAATTAACGTATGGACGCTCAGCAACATTTTATTAGAGAGTAGTAAGAGATTGCTATGGTTGTTATATGGTTGTTTTATCATTTGTCAAGAATATTGAGGAATACTGCTCTTTTCTTATGTGAGGGATGCATGTTTAGAGACCAATTCTTTCGAAATGGTTATTGCATTTGTGGGATAAGTATACTGTTATTATGAGACCACTGAATTGCAATTTGGAATGAAAGGATCTTTAGGATAGTCAGTCTTATATCGTTTAAGTACACAACCAAATTATGTGTTAGTGTAATACTATGTTTCAAATAGCTTTTAATGTATTCAACTTGTATATTAACATATATGCATACATGTAGGGACGATGGTTAATGTAATCATTAAAAGTTTCCTATTTAAAAGGCTAATAATTAGTGATTATGACAATGCTGAAAACTCTTCGTTATTAAGTACACAAAAAAGGAAAATGATTTGATGCAGAATTACTAATAAGAGAACAACGCTAAGAAAGGCTAATGATAAAAAAATTGATTTAATATTCTATGAAAGCTATGCTGTCATATTTATAGATCAATGTCAAGGAATATTTACAGCTCGTAAGAATATATTTTCGCGTGTAATGATTTGAAAGTTCCTTTAATCTCCTAATTTCTGTTATTTATATTTATTTTGCATTATTTCATAGATGATTTGTTCATTATGCTATTATGCTTTGGCTAATGAACAATTGTATCGTGTAATGGACCTTGTACAAAATCACGTTCATTATCAACCTGACAAAAAAATATTTACTTTTTATTCTGCAAACAACTAATACATTGCTGATAGTTTCTCTATCAGTGAGGGTTTAATATTAGGATCATTATCAGTAGAAGTAAACATATTTACCATGATATGAATCAATAAAATTATGTTTATCGTATTCTAGTATAAGTTTTAGAACAGACCATGTATAATTATCGTTTGGAATGTTCTAGAAATGAACGTTTGTCCTATATTCCTACTTCTATTTGTCGTAGTTTATCTAATCGTGTTTATCTATAAATTATTCATTGGCGCTACACAAACGTCAGTCATGCAGAATCATTTATTATGTTCAGTGTTTCATTTGGACTAAAATTATTTAATTCAATTTATTTTTTATGTCAATTTTAAGTGCTCTATTTTATTCCTAGAAAGATATGTTGACGGGGATTTATTGTGCAGTTAAACAAGGAAATCTTGGATTACATTACTATTATTACATTACTATTATTATTAAAATTTACGGCAGTGGTACATTAATACATCAAATACTATCAACTTCTACAGGAACAGCAACACCTTTAGCATTGGAAAATTTTTGGAATGCCACTAAAGTTTATTCAGAACATCGTTCATTGGGACTTGTGCGGATTATTATTGGATTGTGGGGGTGGATTTAATAAGTAGTACCGTACATTTGTTAACATTTTAACTTGGTGTTGTATGGAAAAAGATTATTTGCTATATGTTACAAAACTTCTTGATGTTTGCTCTACTCTCTTGACGACAGATTCGTAATAATCTGCGCTATTGTTTATGCCTATCCCAAGATCTATCGCATTCAAAAGAGAACATGTTTGTCAAGGTCTGCGCCACCAACCCACGATCTCGATATAGCTGAAAAACGTTAACCCGACAAAACACGACAACTCGACGATAACATCACCAGTAAGTAATTGCTATGTCTCCTTTATCACTAATGTGTACTGGACCAAAAGGGAGATATCGAGATTTCTGTTATACCTAAAAGCCTATCCTTCCATTTACGTTCGGTCTTTGTCAACTTGCAACCTTAATTTGTTTTAGATATTATAAAACCACTAAGATAAAATCATTCAAAACAAATTCAAAATTGGACCTCAGATATTTGGCACATGGAAAGTCTCTGCAACAAATTGTTACATGGTTAACGGAAGCATACAAGACACAATGGATATGTTTTTGTTTTTCAAGAATTTAATTCGTTACAGTATTCGAGAAGTCAAAGATGGCGTTGAGTAGTCAATCCTTTCTGTTAAAGACGATTTGCTAATGTTGAATATACGTTATGCAAATATGAAAAAGTAGATGAAATGTATCATATTTCATTTCATATACTCTGTCAAGACTTGAATTTAACTGATTGACTGAACATTGTTTATTAACAATATGGTAGGTCAGGCTATTAATAATTACGTTTAATGTATGAAAATCTTGTTCCTTGTACCATTATTAAGACCGCTTTTTTCATGCGGTCAAAACATGATTCAGGCATTTGCACACATTATATAGTTTGGAACAAAGGTACAATGCTTAGGGTGCAGTTTTGAAAAAGTATTATAAAGATTTAAGTGAAAGCAAGAATCAAAAGAAACTGATTATTTCTGTATATGTTTTGACAGAGTAAATGTGTGGACAAAAGCAAATTGCGTTAAACAATAAAGTGAAGTAGAATATAGGAGTTAAGTATATAATACCCAGAAATAAAACTATATACTCTAATGTTTCAAAAAATTTAAACTTACAGAATACCAGTAATTGTGATGATATCAAGATTAACATTAGCATCCCTGAAAGTAATATGGTTTAAAGTATTCGTCTTGTGGAAAGAACAATCTATGCATACAATGTGGCTAAATATGCAATTTTGTATGAGGAACAATTTACAGTGTAAAAATCACACAAACTTTATAAGGTCTGTTTGCAGTTAATTGACACAAAGGAATATAATTTCTTGAAAAAGGTTGGATATGTCAAGCACATAGCAAACGTACGTTTAACAGTTATCAAATAGGATTGGAATAATTAAACATAAGTCTGAAATAATTCATAGGATTCAATTTTTTGAAACCCATAGCAAATTGCTGAAAACAGAATAAGACAAAATTTGGGGAAATTAGTACTCTTTTGATATGCCCATTTTGCTGTAAATGATTCACACAAAATAATATATACCTCAACTACAGTCATGAACATCCAGTTACATACACAAATATAAAAAAATTGCTAAGAAATGCTTAAGAGGACAAAGTAAACAAGGACGCATTTAATTGCAAATGGTGCTAAATGAATTCTACTTGCAATTACTTGCGAGATAATTAGATAATCAGGATTCGTAGGTGCATGGATGACATTTGCAAGGCCGACGTTAGTGACACGCTAGCATTTTAAACCTTCAGTGATGGATGGTAGTAAATTCTGTCAGCGATTGATGCATTGACATAATGCCTAAGGCCGAGAGAATGAAAACGGAAACGGAATTCATGATCCGTTTAGAGAAATATGTGAACAGGGAAAATCTGGATACATGCAACCTAATGGGAGAGAAAATGGTTTACTAAAATAAGGTTTGCTGGAAAAGAACCAAGCTCAATAATTTAAAATTTGCAGCGATAAAGCAACTCATCTATATAAACCAGATCTGTAAGAGAATATAGAAGTACTAAACTAAACATTAGACCTGAACATTGGTTGACGTTTGGTCAAAATGAATTTAGAACAGTAATACAAATGCATCAAGCATAAAATAGCGAAGAGCACAAATAAAACTAATCTTTAAGACCATTCAGTTACATGACAATAAATATAGTTGGAACACCTAAATTTAAAATATGTTACCAAGAAGTTCGAAATACAAGAGAGTTTTTGAAAGGGACTGTCTTCGTACCTTTAATGGAAAATTGTGTATAGTCAGGCAAGCTTTCGCATGCAATAAAATTTTAAAAAAATTGAAAATATGTGTCCTTATCAAATGGAAATATTTACATAACCAGATGTCAATAATTGCAAATGACTGAAAACATTGTGCCATTAAGGTCAATATAAGAGGTATAATGCATCGCAAAATGTATTACGAATCGTAAAAATATTGTTTTTGCAAAGCATTTTATATATAACTAATTTAATTGTAACAGATGTAAGAAATAAAGCAATAGAGCATAAAGTCTTCAACACTTGGATGATATTTGAATTTGTTTTTATTATACAACCAGGAGGAAGAAAAGAAAATACATCTGAAAATATCACATTGAAGAAATAAAGTAGCACACATTAAAATAATACAAAGCTACTAAAATGCATATAATGTCGGTACATGGTAATAAATGACGGAACTGAATAACATGAAAATAGACCGGATTCACAAATGCACAGAGCACAATATACAGAAGGGTATTGAATGGTATTACAGTGGAGAAAATTAAAAGATCAGATAATGTCTGAATGCAAAATACCTTTGCATCAATTAAAACTATAGGCGATTATGAATTCATTTGTAGGTTAAACAAATGTCCGAAGCTCTCTCTCTCTCTCTCTCTCTCTCTCTCTCTCTCTCTCTCTCTCTCTCTCTCACTCTCTCTCTTTCTCTCTCTCTCTCTTTCTCTCTCTCTCTCACAAACACACATACACACACAATAAAACTAGAGTGATTGAAACTTAATTGAGAGGAAGCATTATGAAATTAAACTATCAGCTATTTTGTTGCGATTCTATTCTCGAGAGATGACGAAAAACAATTTGGAAAAAGAAAACAACAAATTTTACATCTAAATAAACAAGCAACCGTGTATAATAAAGATCAGTTTTATTTTATGTTTGAAATTGCTTTACAAATTAATAGTGTTCTTTGATGCATTCTTTACAACTCGATAAAGATACAATTAGTTAATTCACTAATGCAAAAAGAAGATAAATGTTTGGCAAAGAAATAATCAATTTGGATTCCAATTATATTTTCGAGCTTATTAAACTGCCAAAAATTTCAAATGTTGCTGCTGCAACTTTTTCTCTAATTCAAGAAAATAATTCGCAATAATTAGTCAAGTTGTTATTTAATTTTATCAATTAATGGATACCCTCGATCTTCAGACGAAACATCACCACCTCGCGACCTCGAGGTACTTAAATGATGGAAATAGCATGAATCACAAGAACTGATGTTGTCAAACACATTGCACCTTTTATCCAATACTATAAATCACAAGATTTGATGTTGTCATTCCCATTGCACCTTTCATCCAATAGTATGAATCAAAAGAATTTATGTTGTCATACCCACTGCACCTTTTCTTCCAATAGCATGAATCACAAGATTGATGTTGTCATACCCATTGCACCCTTTCCCCCAACAGTTGTTTTATCCTTTAGTATTGATGTGTTTTAAACTATATATGCTTTGGACATTTTACACCTGCTTCTCACAGTTTTCCGGACACAATAAAAAAATTAACAAAATTTATTCAATCGTTTTATCTTACGGTGGAACATCAAACTGACATGTTGTAGTTTTAAATTGTCAGCCTCTACAGCATATACTGGACCCTATACTTCTCATTGTGTTTCAATAAATAAATAATTCAGTGAAATCTCACCACGTTTGGGACATTTGTCATGGAAATAGATCTTTAGAGTATCGGCATATTATACGTGTTCATTAAATGCAGCATAACTGTACGTTGTTTGTACCTTTATTTCATCTGATACTTTTTTGTTTCCTGCCTTTATATAATATTAGGTTCTATAAAATATTTTTACATGATCTGATTTGGTGTTGGCTGGATATATTCCTTTGTTGCCTTATTATATATACATAAAGTTCTTTTACAGTCAGGACTGATGTAGTGCTATGTCCTAGTACTGATCTGATTGCGGCCGATAACGAAATTGTCACTATGTAATTATCAGCATTTACGTAAATTCGAGGTTTTGTTTAATATTCTAAGTTTTTTCTTTCATTTTGATATTTTACGTCATGCATGCCAAACAGAGTATTTGATTATAATACGGAATTAGTCTGACATCACTGAAATTATTAGCAACATTTGGTGTCGTTGGTTGAGGGTTCTCTGTTGACGATTAAGTTTTCATCATATTCGTACAAATTATTTTCAGTTTAAAAATCTAAATCATCTTCACATTCAGCCTTTATTACTCATTTAAAAATCGGGGACAGTTATTTTTCGCAAATGTAGTGCAAAGTTACCGCTCTAAAACAACGTCGATGACTATCCTTGAGTACATGTTTGTCTTCGTTCTCTTGGACAAGAGACTAGGTATACCTGAAGGTGATCGACTTACACGGAATGTCCAGATATTGCGGGTGAGAAACAAATGAAGAAGGCATATAGTAACTTTTAATACTAAAGCTGCTTATATGCTCGTGTCACATTACATTTATCATTATCACATTTATTCATATTGATAACCTAAAAAGTTCACCATATGAACTGACATATTATTACATGACATTAAAACATAAGATACGTCACCGGATAAATAATATTTAAGTGAGAGTTCCTTTAACTGAACAGATCTACACCATTGCCTGGTATCTCAATGTAATTATCAGATAAAGCAATTGTTTCATATCTTAACTTCTACTTTCTTTTGTATGCTGGTCATTTTCCATTCCACGTGTCGATAATTTGCAAGATCTTCGTTTGATACGTTCTTCAATTGAAATTAATATCAACTCCTAGTTAACGTTGACGAATCCAAGAACCAATATTTGTTACAGATTACAGAGATAACACCAATTTCACATATTGATGCATGCAATTAGAAGATTTATGATGACAATTAAGTTGGAGTTCTTTCCAATATAACTTGAGAATTATCATATGGCAGTATATCAAATGCTAAAAAGGATGTTAACCTGGTGGAGAAAAATATGCTAGGAATATTGGCCTTCGAACGGATTGCATTATAGGACCCATCTTTTTGTATGGACCAGAGATTATGGAATTTGAGAAAGTAAATATCACTAAGATACCTATGTCGTAAACTCGATCATTAAAATGTACGAAAAGAGTATCTTTCTATATGAATAATTGTGAAACAGAAAAAAACAATGCATTCTTTTTATGAAAAAATGTTCTACATTTGTGTGTATTGATAAAAACGAAAGAAAACAAGTTGGCATAAGCACAGTATGATGTAATAAAGAATGATTGCTTAATAATAATAATAATAATAATAATAATAATAATAATGATAATAATAATAATGATGATAATAATAATGGTAATAATAATAATAATAATAATAATAATAATAATAATAATAATGATAATAATAATAATGATAATAATAATAATGATAATAATAATGATAATAATAATAATAATGATAATAATAATAATAATGATAATAATAATGATAATAATAACAAAAATATAATAATAATAATGATAATAATAATGATAATAATAACAAAAATATAATAATAATAATGATAATAATAATGATAATAATAACAAAAATATAATAATAATAATAATAATAATATAATAGTACTAATGATAATAAGCTCAATGACTGTTGTAGTATCAAATTTACATTTGTATATAAGACAATAATAGTTTTTTTCCTATATCACGTCGGCAAATACAAACCGGATAGAAAACACCATCCGGCATGTATCGCCAGTTTAGAATCATTGATAAATCACACCGACTGATTATTCGTAAACAACTTGAATTTTGAGGACAATTTCATACGCCTAATAAGGAATCATTTGCTATAAATCTAAAATGCTCTCTAATTATTTACAAATATAGACATGAAGATTATCCGACTTTTCACAGAGAGGAAGCATTGTATACTGCATGTTCGTATTCAAACAACTTAAATAACGTTTTAAAATGTATATATGTTTGATATTTTTACATTATGGTAATTATATTTTACACGTTGGTTTCATCGTTCATCAATTTTTCATTCTTCACATCGATGGCGCAGGAATTAAAGTAATCCACTGTCCAATCCTGCAGATGCTTTTTAAATATTTCAAAGCATTTGATTATCGCCAGTACCATCATCATCATGATAAACTTTGTTATGAAACTAAAATATTTCTTTGTAATATTAAATGCCCTTTCATGCAACAAAATATAATTAATTCTTGTTTCCATGACGATTCTTATAAGTATCCTCTCTTTTTACAATTTTTTTAGTTAAGTGGTGTTGGAGCACGTTAACCAAAATGTAATTGTGTGACAAATTCTTTTATGTATTTTTCTTTTCAAAATCGGGCACAGATTTTAAACTAGTGTCAGAAGTATATAACATTGCACTTAGTATCATGATATAATTTAATGAATCATGAGCAAAACAAATTTTAATCTTTGAAATCTGAGATGTTACAAAAAACATAAATTTGTGAAGTCAACATCGATACGATAGTTCCGCAACGTAGTTGATCCGTGTATCGCCTGTGTGTAAATTCTGTATAATGCATTCTAACTTAGAGCTTCAAGTATGACCGAAAGAATGCATAACAAAGTAGGTTAGTGACGGGAATGATCTAATTTGTTATAATTCTTACTGAATTCTCTGCTCAAAGAGTGAAGCTAATGGAATGGATGAAATGTAAATATACGTAGTTCGATTTATGTTCTTCAAAACTGTTGCTTGGCTCGTGTGAATGATTGATTGATTTAATTTTAACGGCTCACCAGCACTTTTAGGCTATTTAGCGCCATACAGTAGGTCATATGTGTAAAAAGAAAGGTTCAATATCGACCAGCGATATAGTAAAAAATCCATAGTAGTTAAATATAAAATGGTAAATGTTGGTAACAGTTAAAGATGTTGGTTCCCGATCAACGGGAAATGTAAATGATGTATCTTGATGAAAAGATGTAAATAATAGTTGGTATTTGCATTAGTTAAAAATTAGTTTGGGTAAGGTCATACAAGTTACAGTTTAAAATAAAGATTTACTTCCTTTAGGAAATCTAAAATACTAGTGATTTGAATAGTATCAAAAAGTTCCTGCATGTCGTGTACTTTATAGTATTTATCACGCGTAGGTTGTAGGTCGGAACACGTGGTCATAAAGTGTTTAACTGAAAATGGTACATTGCAAGGAACGCACTCTGGTGGATCTTCACCTTTTAGTATGTGTGAGTGGGTAATGTATGTATGACCGATTCTGATTCTTGCAATGACAAGCTCCTCCCTACGAATAGTTCTGTAGGAAGGAGTCCATTCTCCCAAGATTGATGGCATGAAGTTTGTTATTGATTGCATCATCCCATGATGCCTGCCACTTTTGACGTAGATACTTTTTGATACAAGGTTTAAAATCAGAATATGGTAATTTATAATCCGATGGTTCTAAAGATAGGGCCATCTTAGCAGTCTGGTCTGCTTCTTCGTTACCTCTAATACCAATGTGGATAGGTAGCCAACAGTATACTATATTGCATGAGTCACTAAGCTCAGAGTTTTTGACCAGAACATTCACCAATAGTGGATTATCTAGTTTGATATTGTGTAGCGCCTGAAGCACTGATAATGAGTCACAGAAGATAATACTATTTAGAATGTGCTTAGATTCGATAAATGTCAGAGCAAGGTCTATTGCTCTGATTTCCGCTGAAAATATGGATGCATCATGTGGCAAACGCTCTTTGGTTATGTATTTGCCACCGACGAAGGCTGCAGCAGCCTTATCAGCAACCTTTGATCCATCAGTATAAAATCAAGCATAATGTGTAAAGCCATTGAGAAGATCATGATAAGAGTTGAAGAATAGGATAAGTTTTGTCTCAGATTTTTTCCGATCGTGTAACGTAAACATCACTTGGGATTGCTTAATGAGCCAAGGTGGTGTTTTCGAGACAAATGTTTTCTGGATTGAAGATAGATTACATTTGATTTGGTCAAAGCAGGTTGATATTCTAATACCAAAAGAAGGTATAGCATTTGGTTTATTTGCATATAAATCTTTGTAATTTGGATGAAAAATGGCCGAAAAAGCAGGTTTCAGAGGGTTGGATCGTAACTTAAGAGCATAATGTGCAGAAAGCATTTCTCTGCGATACGATAAAGGTGGTTCATTCGCTTCCGCGAGAAGGCTTTCACACGGAGATGTCTTAAATGCTCTTAGAGCAAGTCTTATTCCCTGATGATGAATTGGGTCAAGCATTTTCAAATATGACTTCCTAGCTGAACAATAAACAATGCATCCATTGTCTAAGATGGAACGGATAAATGTTCGATACAAATTAAGGAGGACTTTTTTATCAGCACCCCAATCAGTGTGAGCAATTACTTTAATCAAATGTAAAGCTTTTAAGCATTTAGCTTTCAAATTCTTAATGTGTGGCATGTATATCAGCTTTTTGTCAAATAGAATACCCAAGAATTTTGTTTCCTCAACAACTGGAATAAGTGTTCCATCCAGCGTGAGTTTAGGGTCATCATGATGTCTTCGCAACTGACAGAAATGCATGCATACTGTTTTTGATTTTGAAAATTTGAAACCGTTATCACTGGCCCAACTTTGAATCTTATTGATATTTTTCTGGAGTTGCCTCTCAATTGTATGCATGTGCTTTGATTGATAACAAATTAAAAAATTCGTCAATATATAATGAGAAATCAACACCGGGAGCTAAGTATTTGGTGAAACTATTGATTTTGATGTTAAATAACGTCACAGATAAAATACTGCCCTGGGGCACACCCATCTCTTGCTGGTGCGTATCGGAGAGGGTAAAGCCCACTCAAACTTAGAATTCCCTGTCAGAGAGAAAATTGGAGATAAATGAGGGCAGACGGCCTTTGAGTCCCAGATAGTGTAGGTCTTTTAGTATCCCGTACTTCAATGTTGTGTCATAGGCCTTTTCTAAATAAAAAAAATCGCTACTAAATGTTCTTTCTTGATAAAGGTATCACGAATGAATGTTTCTAGTCTAACTAGGTGATCATTAGTACTCCGTCCATATCGAAAGCCACTTTGGAAAGGAGATATTAAATTGCTAGTTTCCAAGTACCAGAGAAGTCGAGAATTGATCATTCGTTCCATTGTTTTGCACACACAGCTTGTCAGTGCAATTGGTCGATAGCTGTTGGGGTCTTCGCTATCTTTACCGGGTTTGGGAACTGGTATTACAGTTGCTTCTTTCCAGTTTTTTGGTATATTACCAATAAGCCATAAATCATTGAAGAGTTTCAAAAGAGTTGTTAATGATGATTCTGGAAGGTGTTTCAAAAACTGGTAATGTATTTCATCAGGCCCAGTGGATGTATATTGGGCCTTATCTAAAGCCTCCCTAAGCTCCGATAATGAGAACAACTGATTATAACTTTCCAAGTTGTTGGATGTGAATTTTAAACGTGACTTTTCTTTTTGAGCTTTAAGTTTTTGGAAGGCTTCGGTATAATTAGATGATGATGAATTTTTGGAGAAACTGTCAGCAAGAGTATTTGCAATGTCACGTTTTGAATTAAAGTTGTTATTGTTTAGTTGCAGGTGTCGGAGAGGGTTTTGTTTGTTCTTTCCGTTTCTTTTTCGTACAGTATCCCAAACCTTCTGAACAGTGGAACGAGAGTTTAAAAAAGAAACATACTTCTTTCATGACGCTCTTTTACTTTCCCTGATTGTGCGACGAGCTTTGGCTCGGGCAATGCGATATATATTTAAGTTTTCGGGCGTCGGATGATTATTAAATTTGTTTAATGCTTTTCGACGTAGTCTAATGGCTTCCGTACATTCCTTAGTAACCCAAGGTTTTTAGGATTCTTTTACAGTTGGTAGATGTCTTGGGAATAGAATCTTCTGCAATTTCTATTAAAATAGATGTAAAAAGCTGAATGAGATCGTTAACATTGAAAACTGTGTCCTCATTCAGCCTAGTTTTGCAGAGTATTTCGAACTTGACCCAGTCGGCCTTCTTTAAATTCCATTGTGGAATTACTTCATCAATTGTAGAGTTAAGATTTACAAGGAAGATTGGGAAGTGATCGCGACTGTGAAGATCATCAGCGACCTTCCATTCATAGTCCAAAAGCAGCGAGGGAGAACAAATTGACAAATTGATGCATGTGTATGTACCCGTACCTGGGTGTAGGTATGTAGGTGTTTTGGTATTATAGAGACACAGATCGTGTCTAGAAATAAAGTCTTCAATTTTGTGACCTCTGTCACTTGTATGATTTGATCCCCATAACAAATTATGGGCATTAAAATCTCCGAGTAAACCAAATGGTGCAGGAAGTTGTTGAACAAGTGTATCTAATTCATTTGGAACTAGGTTAGTGTTTGGTGGTAAGTAAATAGAGCAAAATGTAATCACTCGCTGAAGAGTGACGCTTACAGCAATGTCTTGTAAATTTGTGTTTAGAGGAAAAACCTTATGAGGGGTCTGTTGTTCACAATAACAGAGACTCCCCCTGAGGCCATGTCAACATTCTGAGAGTAGTGGTTAAACAGGGAGTAGTTTTTAAGTGTGATGTTGTCTGTATTTTTCAAAAATGTTTCCTGAAGACATAGTACTGCAGGATCATGTTCATTTAAAAGCAGAAGAATATCATGGTAGTTGGCTTTAAGTCCTCTACAATTCCATTGTAAAATGGTGTTCTTCATTACAACTGTATATTAGACCTTTCGAGTGGCAGATAATTTGGTTATTTATCTGGAGGAAGTACGGGGGTGTATCTTTTGTTGTTGGATCTGGAGTTACCCTGAGAACATAAAGCAGATTCCTCCGCATCCATGTCCTCTAGGTCTTCAAACCTGTTGTGTGTTTTTATAGGGTCATCAGACCCTTTTTTCTGCCTACTTGTTTGATGCTTTTTCTTGCTATTTGGTGATTTTGGTGGTGAGGTAATGTTGAATGATGTTTGCTTCGATGTCGAGTTTTTCTGCGATCTATAGTGTGGGATGTTCGAGTCAGAATGGGGTTCAGGCGTGTTAATGTCCAAATTAGTATACTTACGTTATAAACATGCTTTGTATCTGCTTGACTGTTTTGTAAATCGTTTAAACAACATTTTATTGTGTCATCTTGCCTAATTGATATATAAAATAGTGTATATGTGTGCTTTTTCGATTGTTTTTGTTTATGGACTTGTGGGGATTTGACAAAGTAATACTTCAGTTTTTTGAAAAGGACTAATTTACTATCATACAGAAAATATTCCATCTCACCGAATCCAGTCTTGATTTCTTTCTGATTGATCACAATGTTTAGTACAAATGACGTTTTGTTGGCATCCGCGGAACGTGGTAACGGTTAAGAACGCATTTAAATCTGACGTCAGCACATGAAGACACTAAATGTCCAGGGCAATTTAAAATTGCGGCAACAAGACAATAACTATATATTTTTGAACCGCTTTCTTCCAAATTAAGTTTAACTTTTTATGGTATAATCAGCTTAGCAAATCTTACTCGGACTTTCGTGGATTTATAACATTATTGTTCTCTCAAATATCTTAAGAAAATACAAGAATTTTATCAACAGATGCTGTACACAAGAATATCATTTAATATAGGTGTTGGAGGACATATCACGCATGCTTATAATGTCTCATTGCTCAGATAATTTTCTTGCGTAAGACCTTTTCTATATATCATTTTTATAGGTATACTTGTTGCTAAATAATACAATTTACCTATACTCAAATGTAGCACTTCATGAAATCAGAGTTGTATGAAACATTTGCTCAAGAGGAAATGTAACTAAAGGTAACAGCAGTGCACCTTCTAGCGGAACTAACAAATGGAAATGAACATGTGAATGATTCAAAGGAGTTGTCCAATCCGATATACTATAGACTGGTTGTCCAGGAAGTGGGATCCCAAACGTTACATAACGTGATGTATATTAAATGTAAGCTGTCAGATTCTAGAAACGTTTATTGAATAGCAGAGCAAGAAGACATGGTTTTGCATTGAAAGTTTAATGGGCTATATCAAATAAAAACGGATCACAATTCCAGTTAAATTCATAACCATAAAGGCAATTAAATCGTAAATGCTTTGAACACATAATATGTCTCCATGCATAACCGTAGGAGTTTATTCTCTCGATTTGGCACTATGGCAAATCAAAATATAGCTATGCTGCAACATCAGGTACAGATTATCCAAATGTGTCCTGAAAATAGTGTTCCACATTTGTTTTTAAGATTATTCGTTAGCATTACAATGCGCCAAGAAAAGTTCAATCATAATATATAAATTGTTTGTCTTGGCCCTCAGAGCAATAAAACAAGTTTTGTGAACCTCAAAGTATGAGCCTAATAAATAAACTGTTACATTGCTGGCTGAAACATCTATCTACACGCCTACACACAGACAGATAGATAGATAGATAGATAGATAGATAGATAGATAGATAGATAGATAGATAAAAAGATAGATAGATAGATAGATAGACTGATTGATTGATTGATAGCGAGCACATTCCGTTAATTCTATATACCTTGATTCTTGATTTCTTTCATAGGAATCCGAAAAAACTGTGTTGGCAAATTGGAATTCATTAATAGGTCGTCATGCGACTGTCTTGCTAAGTTTGAGCTCATAAAAAACTTATTTAATATCATGATGTTTAGGTGATGTTTGATTAGTCGTGAGGAAATGTGGGCTCATGTGTGCAGACAATGCGATGGGTGCCATTTACTAGCGGACCTGGGTTCGAATCTCCGTAGAGTACAAATTAAAATTATCGAATTAATTCTGCCTACATATATCAAGCATACAAGCATATATATATATATATATATATATATATATATATATATATATATATATATATATATATATATATATATACTTACTACAAGTAATTGCACAGTCAAGAAAGGAAATATATATATTATTACTAATAGACGTACTCTAATAACTCAGGGTGTATGACAAATTTCCACAGGTTGATGAATATAAATTCCTTTTATTAAATAAACAGAGACAATAGTGTTTTCACGAATAATATTGTTTTTGGTTTAAAACCCTTTTAAAACCATATTAATTTTAGACAATAAAAAACATGCACCGACGACTTTTTGGTAGGTTGCAAATTAAAAAAGTTTTGTAAAAGGATTTGCATATGTTTCATTGCCTGTAACTTGTGATTTTATATCACTGTTATTACGTTGTTTAAAATTATATTAAAGGTTTTCATTTTTTTATAAAATACAAAAGTCGCAACAATCCCATTTAACGTTACATTTTTATTCTGAAAGTATATTTATCGTAATGTGCTCTCATTTTGTATTCATGATTTTATCTCGATTTTCACATAAAATGTTCTCATTAGAAGACTGCCTAAAGGTTTAGAACAAAGCGTATATACCTCTCTTTCTCTTTATGTTCTTATTCTCTGAGCCGACTCGTTCAGTATTCACAAATTAGTCCAGCGTCCACTTGTATGCTAAGTACCGTAGGGAGGTTGATTATTCTGGAAAATATATATAGCTACCTTAGCATTTTCATATAAAAGTCTTAACAATAACCGGCCGCTCTAAAACATGACGTAACCCAATCATATCAAAATATTATTTTTCCAAGTCATTACGTTTCGAAATGAACAATATTTTTCTTAACGTTTAATTGTATGTTAATTAATTGAATTTTATATATATGAATGGCCAGATGCTTTTATTATCTTTCTTTTATCTCTCTTTTTATCTTAAGATGATCATTCAAATCAGATTTGCGTTCTTAGTCAGTATTTGTTGGTAAATGATAACTAGTAAATGTACTTGAAGGCACCATGTTCGTGTGTTGAAAAGAACTGTTTAAATTACACAAAAAAAGAGTTGTAACCAAAAATCATATAGAATCTTTGTGCAAGCTAAATACCTATTCATTTTAAAGTACTGCATTTGAAATATTCAACAAAACTATATAAACAGTATATCGATCGGGACGTCACCTTGACATCATAGTAAACTGTCAACGTCTTATACTGCATAACTGTAGATAAACGCTCATACAATTCAAATTTCCCAGTAGATAAAGACTTTAATGTTGTCCGTAATTACAAGAAAATACTAAATTATATGGGTTTCTTTTTTAAATTCTACAGAAAGGTTAGTGAATGAATATAATGTAAGCAGTCTGCGTTTCTCAATGCCTCCGTATATATTACGGCTCTCAGACCTTAGTAACTCGACCTTCCTGAGCGATGAATTCTTTCGCATCGCTCGTCGACAGCGAATACAGGAAGAAATTTGTTGCATATTCGTTATGAAATCAACATAAAAAGCGTTAGATCTAAGGTGTAGGACATATATATTCAAACTTACGGCGATTTCGTGCCTTTCATGATCCTTAAGATGGCTTAGGTGAAAACCAGCAGGAGTACATTAAAGACCAGACAAATGCAACCGCTGGAGTTGTACATATGATTTAACAAAATTGAGAACTGTATGATATGACGTCAGTCACGCGGAGATAAGAGAAGTGCATTCTGTCCAGGGCACCTATTTCGATATGATTATTGAAACCGTGTGAATAAATTAAATTATTAATTAGGTTCTGATAAGAAGACCAAGCTTCTTATTATCCTTTGCAATTTTGTAGCATTTTGGCTGAAAGAAACAGCCATTCTTATGCAATGGGTAAATCACTTTCAGGTGCCGTTTTATGTATATTAATCAGACCTTACACTTCTAAAGTTTGCTGTTCTGGCCATTGCTTACGTGAAATAATACTGAACCTGTAAGATCTTGATGGACAATGTCTACGAGTAAACATATTTGTTTTGCTTCTGAATTTTCATTCTTGCCCTAAAAGTCAAACCCATTCTCTGAGTCCATAGTTTTTAACAATTTTGTTAAAGACGGGACGAACAAAATTGAATATCAAGAATATGCTTTCATTACACTCCCATACCAAAGCGCCCTGTCTCAGATCAGCTTGATATTTTATCCTTCTAACCCATCTTCACCTTAGGATACCTCATCAATAAAACTCATATTTGGTCAAATGAATGTCTCGCGCCAATTGTCTCGACTGACTCGCTAATGCATGTTTGATTAAAAATATTAACGAGAAATGACAATGCTGTTGGAAGAAAGGTTGTCTGCAATTTGTCAAATACTTCAACATTATTGATCAATTTAGCTGTAGTGACTAAGTCATTAGCGCATAGGACTTGCGCTTGGAAGGATACATGTTCAAATTCGTCCTTTGGATCAGACTTTGTTTTCACCATTCATGTGTACCTGGGTAAGCCTCTTTACTCTAATTACCTGGGCATAGTATAACCTTTATGCGCTTATGTGGCAAAAGATCAAAGAGCTCCTATATTTGCAAATGTACTATTTAATTCTTCAAGTAACGACAGTGGAATATGTATCATTCAATAAATCTTTTCTTCAAATACAGAAAAGACATACTCATAACGTCAGTCATTCTTGATTTGGGAGCATGTCAAAGTCGAATATTATCTCTAGAAATTATTGTTCCTTTGTGTCTATCAAAGACACGTTTAAATTCACTGGTCCTTTAAAATTTGATTTGACCGTAAGCATTGACACTGTGTCCTTCAGTAAAAACTACAGAAATTAAATCACATAGCGCGACTCCAACAGACCATGTTATGGCCGTTAGGAGATAATTGTGCTATCAGGCAAAATGATGGACGTCTAATTATATTGACAAAGAAAATTACACTAAGACAGTGAATTATCTGTGGAATAAATACTGGAAATCTTAAAGCTATCAAAGTCAAATGCAGTATCGTGTATCGAAGGGATGCTTCCATTGCGTAAATAATACTTAAAGAAAACTCAAGAAAGATTGCACAACGTAGCCTTGTGAAAATTCAAAGTCATCCGATTTAGTCTGAGAAAGCTCGTAAACTTAAAATGGTGGATTTTATTTCTAACGTCCAGTAGTTGCCTAAGTTTCATGGGAAGATGGACTACCTTTGATCCGCTAAAAGCGCTTAGAACCTATATACCGAAACTTCAAAGATATATCTTTCATCTCTTAGTAGAGGAAATATCCTCGAAATTGATCACTGTCCCAAAAATGGTGCCCTAAAATATGGAGTGTACATTTTGATGTTCCCTTCGAATATGCCTTAAAAATGTAGTGCTGCTTTTTATAGCAAGGGTCGATGGTAACAAGGACATTCATGTACATGAAGAACCTTCTTTTCATGCTATATTTGAATTATTATCTGAATTGTGCCTTGAAGTAAATATTAATTACGAACTATAACCCTAGCTTTATAGTGACTAGTAAAGGTAGGATGTAAAATTGTGCAGGACAAAATTACTAAACACTGAAGTACGTTAACCCTTCTAAATTAAACAGCCATGTACTCCTAAAATATAAAGACATCGGTTTTAAAATTCAGCTTATAGGTTTGCTCTATACCGTATTCTTTTACAATATGATTAAACAATATATAATACCATCCCGGTCGTCTAATGGAAGTCGCGGGTTCGAACCCCGGTTAAGCTGTACTAGAGGCCTATAAAAATCATGCTAACAGCTGCCTCGCCAGGCGCTCGGCATTAAGAGATTAGTGTTAGGATTTATTGGCATGATGTCAGGATAATGTGACTGCGTAGAGATGATTATACATGTATGCAGCATGATGACCCTGTGTCATGCATCACAATAAACTCTCACACTGAAGACATTGTAACAATAGGACTAAGATATTGTTAAAGCTACTTAAAAATCCAGATACACTCGCGCACACTGAGATAAATATGTTTATCGTCTAATGTTCAATGTTTACTTTGATAAAATTGGATATACTAAAAGTTTACAAAAAGTCTGATATAGTACTTAGACAACAGCTGTTTAATTGATTTCTGCCTGTGCGTTGTTGGTGTGGTGGAAGGCAGGTAAAGGAGCAGGTACGATGTTTTTGTGCTGAAAAGGGTTTGATTTCATTGTCCTTTTCTTTTTTTTTTTTTTTGAACATGCTTTCACGTTTTTTTTAATACATGTTTTTCCTTAATGTACGGAAAATAATGGATATATGGATAATGGATTGTATAGGATCAATAATCCAATCAAAACAATTTATTATTCAGCACATGGTTCTCCTGGTGTTTTCCAAACCAACACCACTCTGCCAAAAATAAATTGGCTGGTGCTTTGAGCAATGTAAATTTTCCATCGAGAGATATATCTTAGCATGTAAAAGTGTAGAAACCAAATTACTCAAGGCATGATTGGTGACAAGTTCTTTTAAACTCTTGTATTATATACCAAACAAAACACAGCGAAAAATACAATCTTAACAATCCAGTAGTTGTACTTGTGACAAGCTTGTCTTGATGTTGCAATACGTCGTTCTCATTTCAAGGTAAGTCAAGAATTTAAGTAGAACTAAAGTTATGCATGAACTAATTTTTTGCAGAATTTGATTTTAAAAAAAACGCAGAATTTGCGCAGAATTTGATTTAAAAAAAAAACGCTTTATCCAGCCAACGGAATGTTTGATGTTACAAAATAAATGGGTACAGTATATTTCAGCTTCGAACTATTAATAAATCATTCAAGCTGAAAAGTGTACGTTTTGTAATGTTTAACTAATGAAATTTTGCAAAAAAATTGATCTATGCTTTTAATCCCACACCTGTATATGTTTTAATACTTTTTTCAATGAAGAGGCAGACAAATTCATAGGTTATAAGTGCTTAAACATTAACGGATGGTTGCTTAAGTTGATCTTCCGATGGTGGATTCAGAATTTATTCCATTTGACTCTTGTACTACATGCATCATATAAAGTGTTTATATAAAGAAAATGGTTTCCTTAAGATCTCACAGCATCCATGGACAAGAGCTATATTGTATATGAAAAGTAGATCTGATGTGAACATTTATATTTTGTATATGCTCCAATACTTTTTTGTTATTTTAAGACAGTCATTTTGAATTTATCCACCTAAAGTCATTAAGGTCTGCAACAATTTTTTCTAACACCGTGTCTTGTATTTAACACTCACACTCACTCAAACACACGCACACACATATCCGTGTGTGTGTTTGCTTTGTTGTCTACATGTTTATTTTCCATAGTTGACGATGATCAGAACGCAGCATCGTATTTTCTACCTCATTATTTTGATGATAATACATCTTCTACGCATGGTGTTCCAAGTCTTAAATATGTTATGCGCAGACCATACAAAACTGCATATGTTAATGTGATATTCTACCGGTTTGTATGTTCGTGCATGGTACCCATAATTCTTGAGGTTATCCGGACATATTTGTATAAAATCTTGAGAGGCAGAGATGAAAATCAATATGGCCATCTTTATTAACAATATTTTACAGTCTCGCAGCACAATTATTAGCCTTATTCAATGTCCCATGCAACTAGCAGCAACAAAACATGGTGCGTTGAGTCAGTGCAGATACAAGGGTATTTTGCTCACGAGACGAACCTTCCAACTTGCGACCACCATCTCTCAAGGCATCGCTTGTTTATGAACTGTTCATTAGTAGTAATACACGCTTGGGTTTATAGTTTATTAATTCTGTATTTAGCCTGCATATTTAATGATAATAAATTAATAACCCGATTTTCATATAGCAATATTTAATTTAATACATATTTTAATTTATATAAAAACTCATATAAAAACTCATATAAAATACATTTTATTGGATTATTCCAATTTATGCGAACTTGCAGCCCGACTTCATTTGCAAACATTTATTACGTTTAAATAGAACCACTTGTGCATAAATTTGAGAAAACCACACCTTCTTTATACATGTAGTAAATATAAAGTAGCGCTCTTTTTGCATAGCTAAAAGAGGCTAGGAGAGAGAGAGAGAGAGTACATTACACACTATAATATATCCAATCCTTTATCATGCTATAGTAAAACTTTCTACACTCTGTTAATTGTGTGACTCACTTGACATATTTTAACATATTTTAACGGACGACGAACAGTACGAAAATAGTAACTAACTAGCCTAAGCGTTTTCGACTCCTAATGAGTCTTTTTAAAAGGCAAATAAAAAACATATATACGACAAACAAATAAACACAAAAAACGTTGTGTTTGTAAACCTCTACATGGCTGCCTCCACATGTGTTAAAACTATAAATACAACCAGCTTGTATAGACTAGTTGCGGAAACTGAAAACGGTGTATAATTCCCTAAAAGTCTACAAGCCAAAGCGACATCTATTTTTACTTTTTGTACATTTATGTAACGCAGATTATATCCCGGATATTTGATTCTATACCGGTTATTCTTATAGTAAAAATCGAAGGATAATAAGAAGATTTAGAAAATGTTAAATTCTACTAGTGCATAGTTTTCATTTTCTAGTCTTCTTGGTTTAGACCGCTTGATTTCAATGTTCTAAGGCGGCGTATCCAGTATGATTCCTTTTCCTTCCTGGTTTCGGAACTCCAGCTATGGTTGTTAGCAATAGCGATAAGTATTATATCACTGAACGTGTGGCCAGGGGAGGAGAAGTGTTCTGCGACCGGGCTTCTGTACAGCTTTTGTGTCATCCAATCAGATTCTCCGACGTACTGAAGGCCACAGATCTTACATGTGATAAGATAAATCACATTCTCTGTTTTGCACGTTTTGTTTGGACCATGTATGTTTAGTTTTTCTTTAGTCACTGTGCTAGTGAATGTCTTGGTCTCTATCATATGTTGACAGGTTTTGCATCTTTTATCGCCACAGGGTCCAGACTGACTAGGTTGGTTTTGACTAGCGATTGGCGTTAGCTTTGCTTGATTGATTGATTGTTATTTTTACGGCGCACCAGCACTATTAGGCTATTTAGCGCCAAACATAATGATATATCCTTTTACATTTAAAACTGGTAAAATAATTTTATCGACCTGCGATTTGAGAACAAATAGTTAAAGGTAATACGATAAAAATGGTAATGATGGTAAATAATTAAAAGTTTCCCGATCAACGGGGAGTGCAAATGTATGATGACGAAAACATGATTTTCATTTAAAATCTATAGACTGCATAAATAGCTTTGCCCTGACTATGATGTCCTTTAGGTTTTTTGGTCTCCGGTAAGCTACTACAGGTTTGTTCGGAAGTATTAGGTTTAGTAAGTCTGACGATTGCACGGTTGGCCAGTGTTTTGCGATGATTTTACCTACTTTGGGATTGTCTGGGTGATAGGTCAGAATAAATGGTATCCTATCAACCTTTTCTTTCTGTCCATATCTGAGTAGGTCATCACGGTTTGTTTGTTTGGCCCTTTGGATTGCCTCCGCAATCAGGTATTTGTCGTAGCCTCGGTGAATTAAGTGTTTAGCCAGCTCTTCAGACCTTTCTAGGAATCTTTCATCGTCGGAGCAAATTTTGCGTATCCTTAGTGCTGGGCTATATGGAATGTTCCTAATGCAGTGTTTTAAATGACAACTGGTTGGGATGAGATACTGGTGTTTGTCGGTTGGTTTCGAGTAGATGTCTGTGTTAAAATAAGTAAAAGTAGATGTAGCTTTGGCTTGTAGACTTTTAGGGAATTATACACCGTTTTCAGTTTCCGCAACTAGTCTATACAAGCTGGTTGTATTTATAGTTTTAATACATGTGGAGACAGCCATGTAGAGGTTTACAAACGCAACGTTTTTGTGTTTATTTGTTTGTCGTATATATATGTTTTTTTATTTGCCTTTGAAAAAGACTCATTACGAGTCGAAAACGCTTAGGCTAGTTAGTTACTATTTTCGTACTGTTCGTCGTCCGTTAAAATATGTTAAAATATGTCAAGTGAGTCACACAATTAACAGAGTGTAGAAAGTTTTACTATAGCATGATAAAGGATTGGATATATTATAGTGTGTAATGTACTCTCTCTCTCTCTCTCTCTCTCTCTCTCTCCTAGCCTCTTTTAGCTATGCAAAAAGAGCGCTACTTTATATTTACTACATGTATAAAGAAGGTGTGGTTTTCTCAAATTTATGCACAAGTGGTTCTATTTAAACGTAATAAATGTTTGCAAATGAAGTCGGGCTGCAAGTTCGCATAAATTGGAATAATCCTGTCCCATATAATCGATGTGAAATTAATATGACATTTTCATTGATAGCGGCTTTAAATTAATAATATGAATTCATATAAGTGAAGTGCAAGTGTATATTTACATTAAACATAAATCATGACATATGAAGAAGCACAAACACACCAATCTTTTCTCTACGAAAGCATTTCTCTTTTCATTGACTTCCATTCTGTCTGCTATTTTTGTAATAATGTAGATCGTAGAGACAGTATGTGCTCTAAGCATCGTTTTCTGAATATAAAAATGTCTTGAATTAAACCCATACTCTTCAAACAGTATAAGGTAGGCATTTTATAATGCCTTTTGTATAATGTATATAAGCGTAAAACTTCATGGTTTCTGTTTGGAAATCATTACGGAAATACCATCTACACTCCACCCACCCCCAAGCCGAACCGAAACTTGATTTTCAGAATAAACAAGAGAAAGAAAGAGGCGAAGAAGAATAAATAAAATTCATATAAATATAAAGACACAACGATACAAATATAAAGACAAAATATAAATTTATCAGTTTGACAGCCTTTATTGATTGGACCAGTATGTCCATCAATGTTTGTCTCTGTGCAAGAAACTTTACTCCATCTTTTGGAACACTGCATGTTATTATATGTGTGACGTGCTATAGTCGCCAGACAGGCAATTGTGAACATTTTAGTCGTTAGATTACTAAGAAAATTACACACACACGCACACACATGCACGCACGCGCGCGCACACACACACACACATATATATATATATATATATATATATATATATATATATATATATATATATATATATATATATATATATATATATATATACTTTCTGAAAATATGGTATCATGAATTCAATCTTAGTTTATAATTGTGTTGTGTATCATATTTTAGAGTCTTGTTCTATTTTCTTAAAGCACACAATTTTGCTTCGAAGATTGCTTGTAGTCTTTAAATGTCAATCAATGCACCGCACTAACAGGAAGTACGGGTTATTTTTCACAAATGTAACGCCAACGTTGTCAAAAGAACGAGCCTTCTGTGCACTTAAAATGCATTAAGATTTCAGTCACTATCTCCTGAATGAGTGAACTGGTTTTATTAAAGTACCGTGAAGAGGATGAACTTTATTGACTTTTAAAGCAAGGATATTTTACCCGTTCTATCATACCAGACATGCAGCGGGGGTGAGTTAGTGTCTTTGATTGAATAAGAAAACGTGCAGGTACCAAATATATGATTTATTAAATCAGTACCGATATATTTATTTAAAGTACAGTGCATTCTTATTGAAATTATGACAAAACCACAAGTAAGTGGGATTCATAATGAAAACACAAACCATGTTATATAAATGCAATATAATCGAAAATGATCAGCGTCTAATGGTTTAACTTGCCGCTATAAAAGCACGACACCTCTCTAACAAAGACAACCTTTATTGTTAAGTAACAGGGTTTCGTGGATGTTAGTATAGTGAGTCAGCCAAACAAAGAGCATAAATAAGTGACAGAAAACTTGTTTCCCAACGTATATCCGAATATAACAATTTCAGGGAGAGTGTGGCTGTTATTGTCATTAGGGAACGTAATGAATAGGTCTTGAGTGTTTTACAAACTGATGTCTTATAGAAACGATTCATAATGCACAATGTTTGTAACATATTTCCATCCTTGTTGTAGAAATAGACCCGTTTGTAATCCATCGTAGACATCTAAACAGAAGTCAAATACAAACACGCATTTTAGACTGTATCCATTCCCACAAATACCACACTGATATCAGTCTTAAAGTTATATGCAGCGTTGACCTCTAAATAAACTGTGGCTAGGATCTCGCAACTCCACCAATTACATAAAATAATCCAAAGTACAGCGAACGTTTTTGCAAACATGGTGTGTATGCGTTGTTTTAGGCCAATAAATGTACAATACTTTGTAAAAATGTATGCCACCTATAGCACGAATCACCAACAAGGATATCACAAACAGTACGAATGTTGACTGAAACGATACCACTGCGTATGTACAGCATGATCATGACACTGTTTGATTTAACAAAACAATACAAAAAAATGCAGCGAAATTAATCGACGCTTTATGTGCAGTAATACCTTTTGCAACGAACTATAATATAAGGCAATACTAGATATTACGAAGCACATCACATGATGTGTTTGATATATTATTTTTCCCTGTTATAAATAACTTCTAATATAAAGATTACGGTTTGTAGTCCAGTGGGTATCGTTATATCCTGAGTTTACTCTTATCTGTAACCACGTCAAGCAATGTGTAAGATATATTCATTTTAAATTGTTAGTCTGTGTCTCCGCTTAGAGTAAATAGGTTCTTTTAGTTATATTCTACTCCTCTGATCACCCATTAAAATAGATTTCGGTGTATAGACCAATTAAATCAATCAGTTCCAAATGCATGAAAACCATACGTCCAAATATATTTAGACAATATTTTTATTGATTTCACTGGTCGGCAATAACAATGAACAATTACAGAAATCTGTAATATAAGATTTAGTTCGTGACTCTAATCTGTTTTTTCTGTTTTAGTTTCGTAGACACTCAGACTAAATACTACACTGTAGCATCGAATATCATCATTGTATCTAAAAAAGGATATTCAAAACTATTAAGACATGACAATGTTCAATTTAATGTGCTGGTAATGGAACTCGGTACTTACAGTGGAAAACTTTTCAAGAACGTTCTGTAATTACCATTCAAAAAATCAGGATAAAAGATCCAAAGAGATTTTATCATGTGCGCGATAGTGTGGACGTCATCAGAGTTTATTTCGATTTGATCACCTATAAGAACATTGATATAGGTTTTAACCATACAGCGCCGTATTTATTTTAACCGTTTTTAAGACATACTGTCCATAAGTACTTTCCTGTTTTTAGCCAACAATTGGAAACGTTTCCTTATTGGGCAGTAAGTAAGAATAGCTGTATCATAAAATAAAAATGATATGGTGTAGTTTGAATAAGTGTTATAAAAACTTAAAATAAACTGAAGTGTTCATCCTTTAGGAATTAGTTTATATTACATTTTCATTTCACTGAAAGCAACTTGTGTCTCTTCTTATTATTCAAAGAGCGTTCATCTATAAAAACAATCTTCTGCTCATTTTAACAAGTAACTGATACTAGTAATATTAAAATGGAAACAATCTTAAGCTTTCTAACCAGAAATGTGTAAAACTCGAATTGTTAGATTATCTTAAACTGTGTTCGTCGTGCATTGAACAATTATAGGATGTACGAATTACCAGTATATAAGGCTTCCTGGTATAATTTTGAACCAAAAAATACTCTCTGATTGTATTCCAAAAGCAATTTTCGCCAATTCTAATATATCCCGATATATGTTTATTTATGGTAACTATCACGTGTACGTATAGAGTGATGAAGGACAACAAGGCTTATAAATGCAGTCCAATTGTTCGTTCTTTGTAGTTCACCGTCATACCACAATTAACACATGATCATGCTTAAATAAAAGTGGCGATAATCATTTCACTAAACTGGTAAACCTCGCACGTTTGCTTTGAACATTGAAATCATTTCGTAGCTTGGAAAGTTTAAAGTCCACAACACGAAATATCTTTCCCTTGTGCACTTTAGTAAATTGTAAATTTTGAAATAGAATTTTACAAATTTTTACTGCGTATCCTTCAGCGAACCTTCCACGTAGGAAGCAAATCAATAAACGTAAGACTTTGACTCGGCAGGATGAAGCAAACAGGTGAAATTAATTTGGGATAAAAGTTATTTTACCAATGGAAACTGAATGACGCATTTGCACATTTGTTGTCTTATTCTATGGTGACTTGAAACTGATCTAATAAACAAGAAAAAATATTATTAATTAAGATATAATATTTTATATATTCGAGATGATGATAACTAAATTTATACACTTATTTATTTTTGGTAACTAAACACTTTATCTGTATTTGAGTGTGTGAGAACAAAATGTTTATTTCATATTTGCATTAATTTACTGTATTTGTTGACTCCTTTTCCAACAACTATCTAATATATGTGATATATTATATATCAATGTTATATGTTCTTGCTTCACGTGAAAGCGATGGATCACATACCATGTTTTATTGTTTGAAGATTTGTTTTATAAACTAGTGTAAAAACCCAAGGGTTGCATCAACTAGAAAATGACACAATCATAGATCACGTGGACAGCTTCCTTCCATTGAGCGGAAATGATTGATATTTCATCGGACGAAGAAGGCAAACGAGCTGTTGTATCTGAAGGATTTGATTTATACGAAAATTTCTTAAAACGACATGATTGATTATTTCATTAAAATTAGCTAAAAGGAAGCCAGAAATCAATATAAATATAGAATAATAATAAAAGCACTAAAGAAGCAAACCTTTTCCTGAAGCATCATCTGCGACTGTAATGCCAATATTTAAATATTGGCACATCTTCAATAAGCTGAATTTTTGTGACCTCGTATGCACGATTTCCGCGCCTACGCGATTTCTTTCGTGATCTGACATCATATTAGCGCCTCCAGCATCCCGCTTAGCATTTGCCAGCAAAAGAGATATTTTAAATCCTGAGGCAAGTCTTAAACGTGTGAGTTAGGAAAATAGTTACAAGGCCGAGTAAGTGGTCACAAAATGCAATAATCAATTCACAGATCTTTATTCTACACCAGCAGTGCAAAACAAATTATATAGCCAGAAACACGGTCTCCCTCTAAGTTTAGTTCGGAACCATCCTGTATTCAAATTGAGGTACCCATCTGGCTTGTCGAAAAAAGACATTGTTTGCCTGAGGAAATTAGTAAATGAATTTTGAGGATGTTTACATACGTGCCATAAAACAGCACAATCTGTCCTAAGTGAAATTGAGATATGATTATAATTAAATGGAAGCTTTGTTAAATATAAGATTCAAAACCCCTCACATGGTCGTGTTTTGTGAAAATAAATTTTTAGTAATCTTAATTCTTTTAACATATTTTTTATAAAACAAAACAACAAAAACAAAAACGTTTAGCCTATGCCGGATAAATGGAATATGTATAGACTTACTTTGCTAGACTGAAGTAGTGGACACTTCAACGGGAAAAGAAAGAGAACTCGGAGATTATCAGTGGCTTTACAAGACAAATTAAATTAGAAACGGCATATATGTCTAAATATTAGGGCAAATATGTATACGATAGAAGAATATATAATACCATCGAACGTTAAAAAAGTATTAAAAACCAACAAAACATGTCATACAGATATTTACCAAGTACGTTTACTCAGTTACGCATAGGGCTCTTGTTGCGATAATTAGTATGCTTGTCCGTACTTTCATTTTTAGAAATATTACTATACAAAATACGATTCTGCAAGATAAATGAATTACTAAGAAAAGTTCGAGTGAACCAGAAATTCAAATATACAGATTTTGTCAATCCACCATAATACTTTGATACGTGACACTATCTCACCTTCTGGACTGAATCTTTCGATCTATTTTATTAGTAAAGGGTTCAAGACAAGAAAGACAACCGTTAGCCTGTCGGCATATTAGTTTTCTCTTTAAAGGACGTTTGGTAAAAGATACGAGATATGCACATTGATGAGTGGAGAAATGACAAAGTTTCAGATTAATCTGAATGTAAGATTTCTGACTTAACTAAATAAATGGCTGGATCAAAGAAAAGTTGTCTTCGTGGTACTAACTGCTGTCTGGCTAGACGCTCAGAATTAAGAGGTTAATGTTAAGACTGGATGGCCTGGTGTCGGGAAAAAGTGACTGGGTGGGAAATGATGCTACATGTCTGCGGCACGATCACATTACTTGTTAAGAAGGACATTTTGCATGTGTTAGAGTTTCCGGTAGCCATGGTTTATTAACAACCCATCGCTGGTATCATAAAGGAAATATTTAAGAAGCCCTGCAGAGTTATTCACTTTAAAAGATCTATTTCCAAAAAATATAAGCTATTACATGTAATCACATTCTAATTGAGTCACGTTTTGTTACGAAGTTTATTCTTAGTAATGAGTACCAAAATTTAACGACTTGTCTGCTTTATCTTCACACGTTTAAAAAGTGTAAATGTTAGAATGCTGCCTGTCTGATTTGCTCAGCTCTGTAGACAATGGTTTGATAAAGTTCGTTCTTTTAGGTTTTCTTACTCTATCAGCGACTTTACATTGGAGTCTTTAAAATAAAAGCAACTTAAAATAGACAGAGTATACAGAAAGACGCAGGCCATCTCATAAGTAGGCCATGTGACCAAATGGCCTTTGTCTCAATCACAAAGAAGTCGCGGTTTATACATACATACATATATAATAGTAAATATTTGTGTACCTTATTGTCATTCAAATCTTTATAAAATAAATTTCGTGGGCTTTTTTTGAACTTGGTCTAAATCAACCTCTGCAAGGGTCTTTATAGAGGTGGTTTTATTTAATTAGATTTACTTATAAAGATGAAGAGACTTGATAATCAACTTAAGCACAATTAAAATGTAGGGTATAAACTATTTTACGTGGCTTAAAGTACTAATACTTTTATTGCAAATATAAATTGCTTGTTTGCACAGAACTTTCGCAAAGGTGAATTGCTTTGCTGCACTGAGCTGTTGAGAAGGTAAAGTTATGTTTGTTTAAAGCTGTTGCAAAGGCAAATTGTTTGTTTGTACATACCTGATGCAAAAGTAAATAGGTTGTTTGCACAGAGCACTTGCAAAGATAAATTGCTTTGGGATGCAAAGAGCTTTTGTACAACCATATATTGCAATTATTTTATGCTTAGCGTTTGCGATTGTGCATCAAGGGTAAGCAACCTACGGCAGACATGCTATAAGGTGACACGTCAAGACGTTTTGTATGGTACGCGAAGGGCAGCCAAAACTCTCGATTTTAACAGTAGTACGCTCTTACTGTTGGTAATCAATCCCGAAGAAAGTAGTATGCTAAGTCAAATAGGTTGCCCACCCCCGTTGTACATGGTCAACTTTATCAAAGTCTCTAAACCAATTAGGCACGAACTGCATGAATGTGTTTTCAATTATCCATTTCTAAATATTACGGCCAAAATATATCAAATAGAAAAAAGTACAATATCATCGACCGTCAGAGAAGTACTGTAAGTGTATGGACATTTCATATAGTTATTTCTTTAATATATTTACATGAATTGAGCATGTGTCTCTCTATGTGATGATCGGTATGTTTAGTTGTACTTTCATTACTGGAATCATTATTGTGGAATAATTAGCAAATGCGTACGCATGATATCACAAAGCTATATTGCGCAGAAGATTTCACACTTTAAAAATGTGACTCAAGAAGAAAAATGAATTACTAATAACCATTCAAGTGAGCAGGACATTCAAATATACAGCTTTTGTCAATCCACAATAATGTTTTGATATGCAGCAAAAACCCATCTTCTGCACTGTAAATTATGATTTACTTTATTAGTAACTGGCTTAAGAAGAGAAGGCCAATATTTGTTTGTAAGTATATAGGTTTTCTTATTAATGGACCTTTTGTACACGATACATGATATGCAATTTGGTGAATGGAGAATAAATGCTAAACAATTGCAATGCTTCCTAATTGATCTAACTGTACAATATTATCATGTAATCAAGTAAGAAGAAATAATGCGATATATATAAAAACTGTTTGCCAGTGTTAGTGTGGTTGATGTCATCATTTTATGGCGATTTGCTTACTACAATAAAATATTTTATTATGATTCAAAACAGAAATTAATAGTGTGTCTTAACATCCAAGTAAAACAATTCATACTTCAGCAATTTTTTCTACAGTAGTGGTATGTAGAAAATTGTCTTTTGTCATTTATTTATAACTTTATATCGAGTTCAACTTCTTGGACGTTTGGCATAGCCATCACGTTTGCGTCTGTGAGCGTTATGTACAACCGTCGATCCACACCCGAGACTGACCTCAATACTGAAGTTTCATGTTAACCTGAATGTAAGGTTTCTGTCTTAACTAAATAAAGGAATGGCTCGACGAAAAAGGGTTTTCTTGTTTCATCTGAACTAGTGCATCTTACATTCATTAGATTTTCCAGCTTATTAAAAATTCTATAGCTGATGTCACAAAGTAAATATTTCAAAAGCCACACAAAGATATTATTATGTTTTGCAGGATAACAAATATCAATTTTTATAGCTTAAGACGTTGGCCTTAGATCTCTCATCTGGCTGAATTCAGACAACATGCATAATACAAGTTTCGTTTCCAGATTGTCTAGGCTATTAATTACATTCTTGTTAAACGGTTTTGGAGAGGAAGCCGTTTAAATATATTGATGGTTTGTTCATTCTCAGTAAGTGGTGGCAACAATGAAGATTGGTCTTCAATATCTTCACCAGTTTGCAAAGTATTATTGTATATTTAAAAAGCTCCTTGTCTGATTTGGTCATCTCTCAAGAGATTGGTTTGCGAAAGTTAATTTTTATGTTGTTTTTTTTGCGTAAATGAACGGTATCTTAATTTTGGAGTCTTTAACGAGACGAAAACAAACTAAAGATATGATATATAGGCAGGCCCTACCAGAGGGGTTTCAATGGCTTGCGCGAGCTTTAAATTCCAAGTGGCATTTGTTTGGATATATAATGACGTAATAGTAAATGTACTTCATAGTGTGCTTAGCTATCTTTCCAAAATCGTTATATAACAAATTATTTGTGTCAATTTTGGCATTTGATTCATTTTTAAATTTCAGTATGACCAGGGCCAAGGGCCTCAAATTCCAGAAGTGACCTGGGCGCACCTTAACCGCTGACTGCGGCTGTATGCAAGCACTATTACGTTATTATAGAAATATATTGTATTATCTATTAGAACTGAATTTTTATAACAACAAATCGCAATTATCACATATTGCGTAAAATATTTTGCCTTCTTTAAACAAAATGCTAACATTATCATTCCAAAGGAACATTGTTTGTTTGCTCAGAGCTGTTGTAAAGGCAAATAGCTTGTTTGCAGAGTTCTAGTTGACTCATATACTGTAATTGTATGCTTAGTCTTTAAAATTCTATTCGGTCAACTTTATTAAAGTTTCTAAGCCAATTATAATCTTGTTGTCTGTGCAATAAAATAAAAATATGAGGTGGCTACTCATAGCATTTAAACAGAAAAACGGAGCAATAGTGTACTTCCATGCGTGAAGGGGTAATATAGGTGGGATACAGTATCCTCGACTCTGGGCTGCGTAAGGCGTTGCAGTAGATCTATTAGTTTTATTTGAATTCCCTTTATAGTTAGGATAATTTACGAGTGTACAAAGTTCAATTTATGCATCTTGATAAAGGAGAGTCTATGTAACTCCAACCATTCACTTCAGTTTCAAAATAAATAAAGACACTGTTTGGTGGCAATAATATATCCTGTTTACATTAATTATCATTTTGATAATAACACAAGATAGTGACGATCTTAGTATCACAATGAGATGAGCGCTACTATGCCATAAAAGTGATCTCTACAGTTAATATTCTATGGGGTGTTTCAGAATTCTACATTTGTTTCATCAGATCTTAACTCTTTGTTTTCAGTAATTGTATACATCATTGCATTTTGGATTTGTTTTTTCATTCGGAATACATGTTTCATTATATTTGGATGGCTTTATTTTTCCATATGTTGAGCGCTGTTTAATTTTACGTCATTTCGAGATCCTATAAAGTGTGTTTCAAATATTATATTTGTTCATTTATGTATTCTGAAAATACATATTTTATATAATACTTAACAGATGAAATACGAAGGACATATTTCAGGCATAACATATGTGAGAAACCCTTTATTGCAATAAATTGTTTATCAGTTCCTAGATAAAAATGTAATATTCTTTCAAAATATTTCATTATTTATATGGTTTCAAACAAAAGCCAGTCCAAAATGTCAAACTACGTCTTCAAATTAAGTGAATTGACAAATTCCTCGTAATATTTTATTCGACATTTTGATTGGTCCAGACTTGGGATTATTACTTGAAATTGACCAATACAGCCTTTTGATTGGTCAGAATCTTTGAAGTAAGATTTCGAATTCGGGAAAGTTTTATATCATTTGGAACAAGTATATATTGTCTCTACGTCTCATCGTTTCTGATAATAATGAGGTGGAGAGGAAATTTCTTCATCAAAGAGAAATTTTAGGTTGGAATGTACAAAGATGGTATGGTAAAACTGATTATGCAGCAAAAGAAGAAAAACCTTTGAAATTTAAAGTTAAGATTCGTTTAAGTTAAGGTAAATATATATTTGCTGAGGTAAAAAATACGAAAGGGAATATTTTTTGTTACGAAAGATAATATATTATATCAAACTTTCAAACATAAATAACTTAAAAGACGAATTGCGTATCACTTAATAAATACGACGAAACACCTTTATATCTACAAGGATGGTACATAAAACTAAAAAGCATATCGTGATTCCATGATTATCCTGGTGCTTTGAGTTTGATGAGAGCAAAAAGAGCTCAGGCCACTGGTGAATTTGGAACGAGAAGAACCTCCGTATCCTGTTTGATAACATAGACGTCAACATTGTTACTAGCCTATTCATCTCGTTATATATGCCTAAAATGACGGAATTCTTTGTATCACTGAAAACAAAGAGGGCATAAAGTTCGTAATGGAGTTATCTCTTTGACTTGAATTATTTAATTAGTTTAAAATGAAAATAATATCTATAAGATCATATTATATGAATTTTGCACAGTAATTAAAATGTCCGAAAAGAATAAATTAATTTCAATAGAAAGACTACATAAATAAATGCTGTTCAATTTCTAACAGCTTTTCGTAACGAATGTAGGACTTTTCGTGAAAACCGCTAACTTGTCAATTGCATATTCTTACGCATAATGGTTGCCTTGCAAAAGAGATAGATCGGTATGTGTGTTTTGTTTTACCTCAGTACAAAAATGGCTACAAAATTCTAATAGAAATTAAGTTGATAAAATGGCAACAATAAAGAATTTTCACAAGAACATTTAGAAAATTAAATTATCCAAATAATTGTGAATACGAAGTGCAACAATATAAATTAAAAAAGTCAAGATGTAAAAATCCTGTGAAAGAAAATATAAATGCAAAACATAAGTAATCCTCAGAAATATCGTCACCTATTTTGCAAATAAGCCATTGTCTTTCACAAAAATAAAAAAATAGTTTCAGATGATATATCAATGTAAGACGTCTTCGATAAGGTCACATCAAAAGCTTCTATATAAACTGTATAAAAGTTGCTGAACTCAAGAAGAATGTGTTACACTCTAATCGTCCATTCCCACGAAACCATCCGTAGGGTTGAAGTAGTCATTGCAGGAATTCGACCATGTCATACTTGCATAACCCACTCACACATATTCTAAGGCAAAGACCCACCAGAATGCATTTCTTGCAATGTACCATTCATTGCTAAGGACTTTAGGATAGAGTGTTTCAATCTAGAATGGATGCATGATCATTCCTTTAATATGCATAACATCAAGGAATATTTGATATAACAAATGTCTCTTGTATTTTAAAAATTTTTGAAAGGAGTAAACATTTATTTTAAGATATAACTTTTGCATTATCACCTTGAGTACCTTTATTTAATGATATACCGTCCTTCTAACTCAACTCTTTTTCATCTAAATGTTCATTAAAAGACACCATTTACATTCCCCGTTGATCGCATAACTTTATATAATCTATTTACCATCTTATCGTTTCGCTTGTAACTGGTTGATTTTATTATCTCTGGTCTATAAGAAACAATTTATGACTTTTAAATAATCATACATACCTACACATAACCTTTTGTTTAGCGCTAAAGAGCCTAAAAGTGCTGAAGCGCCGTAAAAATACAATCAATCAGTCAACCAATCCACTCCCAAGGGACACTGGGACTGCACTGGCGGATTAGTTGTTAGAGCGTTTGCCTCCGACTCGGGAGGTCGTGAGTTCGAACCTCGGTCAAGACATACCAAAGACATTAAAATAATACTAACAGCTGCCTCGCTATGCGCTCAGAATTAGGAGGTTAGTTCTGGGACTGGCTGACCTGGTGTCAGAATAATGTGATTGGGTTATACTACATGCCTACGGCATATTGCCCCAATGACGAACTTCAATTTTCATTACACATATTTGCATATGATAGAAGAAGATTCTGAGTTATATAGTATTTAAAGTCTTATAAGGAATCATCCATGCATATATGTGCATGTCTGGCTGTCTTTGTGTATATGCAGGGATAGTCCTGGACCTCACAAATGTCGCCAATTGCGATTTTGTTTCCATTATTGGCTACAAAATATATCGTCTGGCTATTTTCTGTTGGCAGCCTTTTTGGCTGTTAAATTTGTAAATAGGATCATGGATTTGGAATGGAGAAATTCGAAGGGACAACGAAAGAAGGCCACAAACTTGGATACACAATGGAATCTGTTACATAAAAAATCCTTTCATCGTACTGACAAACCCATCTTTACAGTGCATTGTTATATAATAATCTGAATATGTTGACATCTGGCCTAAATACTTATTCCGCGATATACACAGCCATACTGCCGAACTATACGTACAATAGATAGACCTCCGAAGACGCGAACAGAAACAGCTACAATTAATTCAACGACGGCTAGTCATTCTGTTTATTTTAAATATACCAATAAAATAGTTATTGATGAAACTCCCAAAAAAGTGATTACCTTCTAAGTACCGATTGTTGTGCATAAAAACAAAGCAAATGCAAGAAGTCTCAGTCAAATTTATATACTGTCAAAAGTGCAACATCAGTTAGACGTTGTATGTTCATCGTCGCATCCTAAGATTAAATTAACAAACTTAACAGCATTTTGGATTTAGTGCAAATTCATCAGACAACACAGTCACTGAGCCTGGTGTTATACCTGACAGTCCAACATCATCTACATGTAGTGATGGTAGTAATGTTTCAAGTGTAACACAACATTGGGATGAACGGATAAAACATTCCCGAAAAGTTCTTGACAGCTGGAAACTTGGGTATCCGTGGTAGAGATATGATACAAAGTTAAAGTAGATTTCCTGTGATATATGTTATCAAGGCACAAATCGTCAATTCGTTTACAAATGGATGTGATATTTTGAAGCAGGAGTGTCTCGTCAAACATGTATTCAGGCTGGGTAAGTAATATCTGTTACTTTTCAATTCTAATAGTTCCAAGAAATCCGAATAAGGTTTTACGAAAAATGCCCTTTCCGTATTTAAGTTTCGAATGTACAGAAAGATTTCCAAAGAATTCAAAATAGTCACTGAATAAATTTATTTAATGCCGTACTGTTATTCTAGCGTGTCAAGCAAAAAATAAATCTTTTCACAAACTAAGATTGGAGATTGAATCCGAAAACAAAACACTGATGGGGAAATACCATAGAAAATTATTTGCCGCATATTTAATCATCGTTTTCACAAACTATTAAAGTATTTTTCGCGAGTCCAATACACGTAAAATTCTCAAAATACACGCCGTTTCTCTCTTTGAAGTTCATTTGCCCACCATCACCACCACTAGCCTCACTTCATAATCTGGTCGGTTGTGGCCAAACTGCATAAAAAGTTTGATTCAAACTGTTTCGACAATCTTCAAAGAAACCGCCTGTTCTATAGCGAATAAAAGCATTTGCAATTGATTAACAAATAAACCCAGACCAATTTTGTTATATCTAACAATGCCTAAAAATCGGTTTGAAATTATTTTAACAGTTCAAATGTGGTCTCAAGCTGCCATACATGTGATAACATTTTCCTTCATTTTATATCCCACCTGGCAATTATTGTTTATATTTATGACAGGTGTTGATTCGACTCATGTAAGTTTCGTTGGTGGGAATGGAGGTTCTAGTTTGCTTGTCGAGAAAAAATCTGCATAATCGAGTGTATATTCCTGGGATTTAGGAAACAATTTACTAAAAGCAATCAGGTAGGGCGCGGCAAAATAAATTTTTGAACTCTTGGTTGACGGAGATGTACTTTGTGAAACTAACCTAAAAAGGTGGGTCATATTACGAACATTAGCTTTTAGTATTAAAATGTCATTAGCTAAAGTAGATATTTTACATTTGATAATGTATTTGTTTCAGATGACAGCAGTCATTCCTATGTACTAAAAAAGGTGGTACGGGATGCAAGGACAATAGAAGTACTGCAAACCAGACGTGTAATGTTTTATTTTGTAACACTTTGACTGTAAACCTTGTTGACAATAAAGTATTAACAATCCAATCTTTATACATTTTCATTGCTTACTACATTATTAGATTTGGAAAAATATTCACCTTTTTAAATGGGCTACAAAATTTTGAGGCTGGCGATTTTTTTGGGCGACAAATTTTTGAAAGACATTACCATCCCCATGTTGCGCAGGTTTGTTTAATAGATACAGATTATGTTATCATATCTGATGCTTTGCAGTAAATAAAGTTCACCTCTGTACGTTTGGCAAATGTATGGTGTTTATAATTTATATCTCAGATATGTATCACATTACTAACATATCAGCTTACTCCATACGTCATAAAGTCAGGAAACATTCTATTGCGTTAAATAGAGGTTGCAAGTCTCACAAGAAATATATATATTCTTGTGAGACTTGCATATCTGGTATTGGGAATTAGGTTAACGAATTACATTTTATATTTTCCGTACAATAGAAAATTTCTTTTTTTAATATTTGATACAGCTGCACTACAGACTCTATTTGGGAAGATCTGTATTGGCTAATCTGTATCTTTCGCCATCCTCTAGATTCAGTCATGACTGTTTTTGACAAACAGAGAGTTCTTTCGTCTTTGGAAATTTGTGTTGAAGCCAAAGTCTATCATTTTGGGTATCCGGTGCAGATACATTGGCGGCGTTAAGTCCGTTACGGGATAAAGTCTGACAGAGAATTGGACTACACTAAGGTATTATAGATAGGCTGCTTATTCAATTCAATTAGACTGATCTGTGCGCTATATTCGCAGACCATCATCATGATTGGTACTGATTGAGTTACAGTAATGGTTAATACATATTGGGAAAGCAGAGAACAGAAATAAAACCCTTAAACAGCAAATACTGTCTGTTTGTAGGAATGTTTACAATATTTTTACATAGTGTCCTCACTTAGTAATATGGCTTTTTGGCATTAAATGGACGCAGATTACCGTATATTCTTAATACTAGTTTGTTCCTATATCCAATTTCATGAGTATTTGTTTCCTCTACGGTAAATCCTAAATATAAATATATTCGGTGATTCATAATTAAAGTTTAACTAAAAAATTTCAAATTTACTTTTAAAAATATACTAGGAAATTCTGCATGCCGATGAACTGTGATCTACGAAGGATCAACAAAAATACATATTCTTTGTAAATGCTTCGTTCATTACGAAATTATTCTAGTTGCCTTTAATATTGATGAATCTGTTGGTAATCACTAGATTAGTATTCACAAATTTATTTGGGATTACGTGCAGGCCTTGCTGAAACAAGTAATGATATTTTTAACACAAATTTGGGATCACGTGCATGACTTGCTGAGACAACTAATAATCATATTTCTTGACACAAATCTGGGATCATGTGTATGCCTTGCTGAGGCAACTAATACTATAGCTTGACACAAGCAAACATACTTTATAATACGTACTCAACATCCCTTTATTAACATTTTAAAAATATTGGTTAATAAAATATGAGACAGCAGATTTTTTTTATAAGTTCTCGAATTTGTATCAGTTGATTGAAAACCAGTTAGTAGGTACGTTAAACCAACGTCTTGTTAATATATTCGCCGCAAAAATATAATCTTTCTTACTGATCTGATACTTTAGCAGACAAAAATCCAGAGCGCGTAATATTATCTTTATAATACTTTGGCTGTGTTGTATTTGTCTTTATTATACTGTCCGGTTCTTATTCCTGTTTCTATATGAAATCATCAGACGAATCAACATAGAGCACACCATTGCTTCATATGCATCACGGTCTTTGTGAATAAAACTAAAATATAGATAACATAAAACTGATTTATCGCCATGCAGCAAGATTGCATTCCCAGATGCATAGTGGTGTTCTTTATCTTATGTATTTTATTCTTGGTATATGGTACGAAATCGAAATAGTATGTTGTGTTTTCAAACACTGTGCTTTTACATCGTGCTAATCGTAAGCCTAATCCCTTAAACCTTTGATACTGCAAGCACCTTGTTGTTTGAATGATGTTAAGCAAATATGATCAATCTATACAAAATAAATTCCAATATTACGTGGTCTGCTTTTCTGCCCACAACAACATTAAGACTATATATTAAATGGATCCCCCTGCCTATAGCACCGAGCAGACGAGTAATAACTATTTTAGTTTTGGGTAAAAGTTAATTAGATGCTTTTCAATCGTCCTCACATGTGATGTTTTGCAGTGATATGTTATGGTCGCATAAGATTAATTATATACAACTATTTGTTTTTGTGAGAACTCCCTATTCTGAATTCATTCAAGGCGTATGTTGTAACTTAGTACGCAGTCATATACGTTTTTTTCCTCCAATACAATGAATCTTCAATGGTGAGAAGTTGTTGAGTCAAACGTTTTCTATTACAACAACATTTATAACACACTTATCATCGCCAAAGTCTTTGAGGAACAAAGTAGAATAAAACGAAAGGGCGCGAAATAATAGCCCGGTCAAACTAAAAATTAAAATTTGTACGGAAGAGACACACTTGAGCTAAAGGTCACGAATATCGATTTTAAGAAGACATTAGTGCAAAATTAACTTGCAAGTTACTTCTGATATCTAACAAAATTCTTCAATGTCATATCGGTCTACTAATTATAAATTACGCACTTTAATTAAAAACAATCGTTAGCACATTATAATTAAACGAGGAAAATGGAATAAATAATCACATTTAATTATATTGATATGTTCATTCTAGCTATCACAGCAAACATTAATCATGTCTACTTTTACTGACATGTGCATTCTAATTACTAAGAGAAAGCAATAATCATGTGTAGTTTTACTGATATGTGCATTTTCGTTATTAAATTAAGCAAAATAACAGCTT
Source organism: Potamilus streckersoni (assembly GCA_016746295.1). Taxonomy (NCBI): domain Eukaryota; kingdom Metazoa; phylum Mollusca; class Bivalvia; order Unionida; family Unionidae; genus Potamilus; species Potamilus streckersoni. The sequence continues at coordinate 5,231,168 of JAEAOA010002354.1, read as the reverse complement.
ATTTCTCTGGCAGCAATGGTTTTTAATTACCAAATGAAAAGAGAGCAATCACGTCTTCTTAGAAGCGATATCATGCTAAACATTTGGTTTATGATGATGTTGTTATCCAATAATTGCAATGTGAAATTACGGATGTTTGCAACGACTCGTTCCATGTTGTAAATCCTGGTAGTAACATAAATAACTTACAACATTGAATACACATAACTGCTGAATGTCTGTCTGTCTTTATTGTTTCTTTCTAGTTTCTGGATTGTGTTGTAGAAAGAACTGAAGATAAACATGAAATCGACAGTTGTTTATAAATAGTGGTATTTCATTCATTATGATACGATAAAGGAGGAAAGCATTATTTTCGTATGCGTTAGGAGGGTTGTATTGTGCATCTGACTCATTATGTGTGTTTGTTCCAGAATTCTTTTTACTTCAGATTATAGTTGTGTCCTGCATGACCGACAAAACGTTTTATGTCTTAAACCAAATAATTTTTTATCAGCATGATTAATTTGATTGCTGGAATGCGTAATATAAGCAATACATTGTCATGACATGACAATACACTGCAAAAACTAAGTAGAAAAATCTCGAAAATGTAGATTTGTTTAAAACGAAACGAAAGCCTGACAGTATCTCATAAAACGTTATATCATGTACTGTCTATCATGAAATGTGCAACCAGCAACTAATGTACATTTGACAAATCAGGCAACACCAAAAATCTATATCAGTACAATATATCATGGGAAAACAATCTGTGCTGCATTAATTGAAAATAATTATCAATGCCAAACGTACAAGTTGCGTATTACATAGTTGTGTAACGTAATCTTGGCAACATTTATTGATAATGTCGGGACATATAAACAGCTTTAATAGGTAAATTTACAATAACTTCAAGTCACATAACAAATATAAATATTATTATTTCCCTTAATACGTTTCTTTACTATTTAATATTAAAACTTTAATCTGTGAAATTATCATTTTATTAATGTTGTTTATTAATAACGTTGTCTATTGTTTTTTGACCGAAGCGTTATTTAAATAATAATGCTGATGTATTAGATGTTAACTGCTGTAGAATAGGTTTGTACTTTATTAAATTGTCAAACACTGATTTTCCGTTATAAATGCAAATAATATTATAAATAATATATTTACACTTTAGTTCTATATAATAATAATTGCTTTCTATAATGTTGGTTGTGTTTCTTGAAACGGTTAAAACAAGAGTTACATAAACAAATATGCACGTATCTGCAGATAGAAATATTGAAATAGAAGCAATTTGTGCCCTTTGGTTCTATTCCTTTGCATTTGGTTACATTCAGGCCTAAGATCTACCATCCGTATAAATATTGTGATAGATTAGAGGGCTCCTTATTCTGTGACTCGAAAGAGAAGAGTAACTATAGACTATTTTGTTTTTTAAACTTGATACTGTTCCGCAGGCTAGACGATTAACGAACATGATGAAGTGATACATTTCATGTCATGAAAACTAAGTCTACGAAATACGTTCTGATTTCGGAATATTAATATATATGAATATAATTTATATGAATATTAAATTATTCTTACACAACTTTCTGAAACAATCATCTTCAATATCGTCCTTCTGAAACATCCTCGCCGTTCTCTTTTTCAAACAGAAACGAAGTGCTGAAAGTTAATCATGATTGACTGCACAAATTATGACATAATTAGAGTCGGAGAAGCTATTACATCTTGGAAGACTTGGTGGATTTAAGAGCAACGATTTCTAATAATCAGTGAAGTTCATAAAACGTAAACAATTATCCTCGACATTCAATGCGATGAAACCAAACCCTATCGATTTCAGCCAAATGCAAATTGCTGTAAAATTGGCGTGAAGAAGCTTTTAATGAATCCATGAAAGCGGGTATATGGCATATTGCTCTATTATTCGTCAATCATGCCATTTGAATAAAAAAACAAAGAGTATCGATAACGCTCTATAATTTCGGAAGAAAAAGGCAGGCAATAATGTATAGTATTATTAAGAAGTCCGTTTGCCTTAAAATTGACATTTTGCTAAACCTGTGATTCCTCTGGGTAATGTCTTTCAATGATCTCATGACCCGCTTGCTCCTTAGAGGATCCATACAAGTTTAGTATATGAAGAAAGTCATGCACTCGAAAGTGTAATATTGTATTTGTGCACTGGCAATACATAGGGTATTTAATAAAATCAGTAGATTAACTATCAAAAGAGAAAATGATTTACAAATATTTGCTTTTTATTTTACTTTTGATAAAATCACTTTCTTGGGGAAGACATTCATGGATATGATAAATGAATTTCATGAGACGGTTATACAGCCGTAATATGAATTTTTGTTCCTGTTTATTTTCTTTCTAATTGGATCTGCACTAAAATCGAATTTGTTAAAAAAATTAAATATTTATCATCAGACCAAAATAGTAATATAAAGATTTTATTGTGAATATACTTTTGTTTCTCTTTCCCTCTAAAGTTCTCCTCTGATAAAACAAACAAAGGTGTACTTATGATGTATTTCTTCCCTAATTTGTTAATCTACTCTAGTGACGTTCGATGTTCTTTTCATAAAGTAAATTTGGCTTACATTAACACTGATTTTAGAACCAAAAATAAAACTTTCTCAGCTTGGGTTTGAATCTTCCAACGGATATTGTTTGATGACTTACAGGTCCTATAAAGCGTGGGTGTATATAAAGAGCAGATGATGCGAAGTATGATTTCTTATCCAATCATTAAAATCTCAAATGCCGCAAAAATATAAAGGGCCCAGTAGTTATGCGGGAGAGTGGTCGATGAACATGTCTATGGCATTAAAAATTCTCGATAAAGGTCAGTAGGAGAATGATCATGGTACAATCTTAGAGTATTTCTTAATGACTATGGTGTTAAATATTATTGCGTTCCATGGCTTTGTACCAATTTAGAGTATTTCTTAATAACTATGGTGTTAAATATTATTGCGTTCCATGGCTTGGTACCATTTTAAAGTATTTCTTAATAATTATGGTGTTAAATATTATTGCGTTCCATGGCTTGGTACCATTTTAGAGTATTTCTTAATAACTATGGTGTTAAATAATATTGCGTTCCATGGCTTGGTACCATTTCAGAGTGTTTCTTAATAACTATGGTGTTAAAAATTATTGCGTTCCATGGCTTTGATAATGATAACATATTTTATTACGAAGATGTATTCCACGATATATATATGGATATCATGAACGAAAATAAATACTTCCCCGAGTCATTATTCGGTTTCTTCTGGATTACATCATCATCCATTCATATACGAATTATTATCATTTAATGAAACAATAGTTGTCCACATATAACCCTTTATACTTGCAAGACTGTTTGAGTCAAGTTAACATTTAACAAAAGAAAACGTGTCGGCTGTACAGGATATTTATATTAGTGCATAGCTTTCGTTTTCTAGTATTTTTGTTTTAGAACGCTTGGTTTCAATGTTCTAAGGCGGCGTATCCAGTAAGATTCCGTTTCCTTCCTGGTTTCGGAACCCCAATTTTTTATTAACAATGGCGATAAGTGTTATATCACTGAATGTGTGTGTGTGTGTGTTTCTATATATCAGGATATGCACAATCAAATATTAAAATGTTTCATTTGAAAAATTTAACTTTTTGCACCTTTCATAATTTGTTGCTTGTTGTTGATAGAGTCAGCAGTTTTAAAGAAACATATGCTCCAAAATTTCCAAACCGTTGACGGGAGATCTAAATTTATTTGGCATAGCTAAGGTCGAAATCAAGTATACTTTTAATATATGCTTCCTACTTATAATGTTCACGATATAAATGTGATTGATTTAAATGTAAATAAACCTTTACTTTAAATATACTGTTCATGTCTATTCTATATAGACATATTATAAACGCAGCGAACATTTCTCGATAAAGTAGCATCCGCGATTTTCACATATATTTTCAAGTCAGAAGCTAAATATATTTTAAATATTTTCCAAAATATTAAATTTTAGAAAACAACAATAATCTAGTACTGAACATCATGTATCGATTTACAATAGCTAGCTAGACAAAATAAGAAGGTGGGATACTTTAAAACTGGAATAAAATCTCCAGAGAGAATCAAACTTATCAAAAGCACTTGCAATCCCCAAATAAAGAAATTGGAAACGTCCAAATTGTCATAATTGTTTTTCACGAGATTGTTTATGGCTGTTTCATGACTTTTCTTTCGTAGTTAAAATTATAACGGTTTGCTTCTTATTAACTCACATTTAGTTGTAAAGTGTTACAGAGTATATCAAGTAATGTTCTTGTATTACTAACTGTAATAGAAGATACCTGAATAGTTTAGGCAATCCTTAATAATAATTGCGTATAATAGGTTCATTGTTTTCCTATCCGTCGCAAGATCAAGAAAACAGCAGTGACTAAAACAAAAATCAAGGCAGTCACTCACATTATCATCATCGTTATTATCGTCATAAATCATTTGACCTAAGAGGTTGTTGGGGCAACACAGTTTACTATAAAACCATTTCTTTCATTTTTTCTTGTTTTCTACTGCCCTTTGAAAACCTCCAAATATCATGCCTGTCTACTCATTAATGTTGTGCAGCCTTCTTCTTGTCTGTCTGCCTCTTCTTCTGCACCCTTGCACTGTACATTGTAAAATTGTTTTTGCTAGTCCAGATGATCTGGAGACATGGCCGTAACACTTCAGTTTACGTTTATTTTTTACAATAGCCAAGAGGTCTTAATACAATACAATAGCTCGTTGGAGCCTGCTTTGGACATCTTCGTTGGTTACATCGTCAATTTATGAGATGTTCAATGTTTTTTTGCGGTAGCATCTTATTTTAAAGGCTTGAATCCTTTTTTATAGATCCGATGTGTGAGTCCCATTTTTACAAAGATACAGAAAGATGGATATGATAAACGAGTGCACCAGCCTTATTTTTGATACCAAAAGCAATGTTGGTACTTTTCCTGTTGGTCTCAACCTTGTCACTACTGTTGTTGCCTGGCCAATGATGCAAAGTAGTTCTGGTTTGGAGATCTCATCTGTGATAATTCATCTTAAGTACTTGAAGCTTGTGACTCTTTCCAGCTTCTGTCCACTGACCTTTATTTCTACATTGATGTCATTCGAGTTGTTTGTCACCAGTTTGGTTTCTTAAAAGCTAATCTTCATAAAATATGCTGTGGAGGTTGGAATCAGGCGCTCAACCAAGTCAGCTAGTTCTTTTTCATCTCCTGCTAAACCATCAATATCATCTGCGAATCGAATGTTGGAGATAGTTCTCTCTCCGGTGCTGACATTGCCCTTGTGACCGTGCAACGCATCCTCCATGACCATTTCCAGGAAAATGTTGAAGAGTGTCAGTGACAGTATACATTCATGTGTGACTTCAACTGTTGTTCGAAAACAATCTCCTCTGCTGACATTGACTAGAACAACGCTGGTGGGTTTGTCATAGAAGTGCTCAACAACCTGCATCAAGTCTGAGCTGATATTGTACTTCCTCATAGTTGTCCATAAGGATGCATGCAGTACCCTATCATAGACATTTTATTTTTGAAGTCGATAGATTCTGTTGATCCCAGGTCGTCTGAGATTACAAATTTGTTCTTGGAACCTGCCTGCTCCTCAATACTTTTTTTTTCTTAAGGCTTTCATCTCTTGAGAATTATATTCAGCATGACTTCTCTCGGGTTACTGATCAGACTGATGGTTCTGTAGTTTTGGCATGGCTGTAGGTTTCCATTCTTGAGGAGCACGATGACCAAGGATTGAGCATACGAGGTGTGCCTTTCTCCTGTCTGTCATATCTTGCTGCCGGTTGTTGTTAGGACTGTGATTATCCCTTCTTCTCCTGCTTGAATGAGCTCTGATGGTATGTTATCAATGCCGGCTGATTTTCCTTTCTTTAGTGACCTAACTGCAATTTCTACTTCCTGAATAATGCGGTTCTAATCCATTTCTTCTGCCTGACGCATTTTAGTACTGGTTGATCTCCTTGGTTCTTATAACTGTACAATTCTGAGCAGTATTATGTCCATAGTTTGAGGATCTCTTGATTTTCTGTGAGGCATTTTCCTGTTTTCTCCTGGATGGTGTTAGTTTTCTCTTCTTTATGGGTTGTGAGATCTTTCACCAGTTGATATGCCATTTTGCTGTCATTTCTTCTTAAACTGTCTCCGATTTTGCAAGTAGCATTGTTTTTCTATTCATGATATCTTTGCTTTTCTCATGCTTTACCCGATCATGTTTATCTCTGTATTTTCTAGCTTCTTCATAATCTCATTGGATAACTTCAGTGCATTTATTTATCTACCGGTATAGATCTATGGGCAAATATGATTAGTATATTGTTCGTCAACAAATATTATCCTGAAAACACAAATATGATACATTTTAGAAAATATACATCACAATATATTATCAGCGCATTGCTTTCTTTGCTTGCACAAATCATTTTCAAAGCTATTGCATGCAATAAGAGTTGTTTGAATTGTTTAATATTCATTACTTATCCATATATAGATATGGAAACAAATGAATCTAATATGCAAGTGTACAAATTACAATTGCATAATTAATGTGCCAGAGCAGGAAAGGGAGGTTAGCATATAGAAAGTAGGAATAAGATCAGGCACATTGTTAACCTATTCAATGTATACAGTAATTCCACTGAAATATATGAACAGTCTTTATCACATATATTTATGTGATAACAATACAAGGTATATGAAAACTGATGATTATAACATGCGTAATATACATATATATAACGCCATATACCCTGTAATATGAGATAAATAACAATCGTATTGAAGTACCTTCAAACAAATCATCAAACTCTTATCTGGAAATGGAAACTAATTAAAATTACCATACATCTAAATACATTTGATACACACGTACACGCGCAATTCATGGACGTAAATATTTAAAAAGTGATAAACTATAGGAAAAATAAAGACAATTTTTCTCTAGCAAGTCATATTAAGCGCAAATACATAAATTATATTGGTCTCAAATCAATCAAATGAAACCATAGTGAATGTTTGTTTATATTGTCTTATTCATTAGGTAAACGTAGTTACAACCTACTGCCCAGTAGTGGGCAATGTCCCCAAAATATCACGAGTAACAATTTAAAGATATCATACATTCATCCTTGATAGCTTATTGCTGAATCAATAACACGATCTAAAATGAGAAACATGAAGTAGTACGACGAAATTATCAACAATGACATACTAAAAGAAGAAATGCAGAAATTATAGGTACAAACCTCACTGCAATTTATACCTCCAAATCTCCAAAAGTATCACACAATTAAACACTTTAGAAAAAAATATACTACGCTGAGTTGTATGATTAACACAAGACTATGCATAAGTTTTCCAACTCTTTGTACACTCGGTACTCTAATTGGAGCAAAGCAGCATTAACAGTAATCAGAGTGGCTTAATTGCCCAGAGTGAAAACGAAACAGCTATACACGGTATTCTGATTCTAGGTAGGCTAATTGATTAATGTAGTAGATTGAAACAAAGCATTAACAATAATTTCATCTGGTGACTTTGTTGCAATTACAAATGAATTCTACATAAAATATTCAAAGTTTCTAATTCTACCTAATTAAAAGTTCTACCTAATTCAGAATGATAATATGTAAAATGTTGAGCAATCTGATCCTGCTAGACATATAATTACAATAAATGTTAGGTGGACAGCTTATTATATTGTCCATCGATAGATCTTAAATAATGACATTAGAAATTTGATCATAAATACCCCAATCCATCTTCCAGAGGAATAGTTGAGAAACGACCATCGATAGTCCTCTCGTCTCGTCCTGCTAACCTTTGGTCCAGAATCTTTCACCTATATGACTACGTCAACTAGTATATTCAGGCGAACTAAGTTCTCATTGACAATTTGTGACTACTTCGTCCGGTTTGAAGAACCCGAAGGAGTTTAACGGTTCCCGGTAACAGCTAAAACTGCAATTACTTATCTGGAAAATGTGCAAAAGTGTTAAATGTGTTTACGTAAAATCTTTTAAAGAATCACAATATGTTGAATGGCTCTCCGTTACAACTAAAACTACTAATACTGAGTCGTCAGGAGAAACTCCTGAAAATATGTTTAAGAACGACTACAGTTACATACAGTACCACTGCGTGCACATGAACTAATTTCTTTACGCACGAAACTCGTCTAATAAACGAACAACATATAAATGAATAACTTATCTGTTAGCTACGAAAGGCACAATATACTACATTTCATCCAACAGCATGGCACGGTTGATTGATTGATATTTTATCGGCGCACCAGCACTATGAGGCTATTTAGCGCCAAGCATAATGTTATATCCTTTTACATTTAAAACTGGTAAAATAATTTTATCGACCAGCGATTGGAGACCAAACGGTTAAAGGTAATGAGATGAAAATGGTAATGATGGTAAATAATTAAAAGTTTCCCGATCAACGGGGAGTGCAAATGTATGATAACGAAAACATATGATTGGCAATTAAAATCTATCGAATGCATAAATGTAACACAAAACTGAATAAGGTGATAAAATAAAAGCTATAACTTATGATAAATGTTTGCTTCCTTACGGAAGTCTATGATGTTGGTAATGTTAACTGTATCAAAGAGCTCTCTCATGTCTTGCACAACGTAGTAATGATTACGCGTAGGTTGAAGATCGAAGCATTCCAGCATAAAGTGCTTAACGGTGAATGGTTCATTACAAGCTATGCACTCTGGTGGGTCTTCTCCTTTTAATATGTAGGAGTGTGCTAAATAAGTATGACCTAGTCGAATTCTTGCAATGACTACCTCCTCTCTACGGACGGATCTGTAGGAAGGGGTCCATTCTCCTAAGGTTGGCTTGATGGCATGAAGTTTGTTATTCACGGCATCATTCCATGATGCCTGCCATTTCTGACGTAAACAGTCTTTGATACAACGTTTAAAATCAGTATAGGGTGCTTTAAGATCAGTTCGTTCTAGTAATAGGGCCATTTTAGCACCACGGTCTGCTTTATCATTACCGTTAATTCCTACATGGCTGGGTAACCAACATTATACTAGATTGTGGGAGGTATTCAGCTCAGTATGCTTCAGGATAATGTTTGCTAATAATGGATTCTCCAGTTTTATGTTATGTAGTGACTGAAGTACTGATAGTGAGTCGGAGAATATTATGCTATTTGAAATACGCTTGCTTGCAATGTATTGCAAAGCAAGGTCTATTGCTCTAATTTCGGCTGAAAAATTGACGTACCATTTGGCAATCGAACTTTGGTTGTGTGGTTTCCACTTACGAAGGCAGCAGCAGCCTTTTCCTCATCTTTTGATCCATCGGTATATATTTTTGTATACTTCTCAAATTGTGAGAGGAGTTCATGGTAAGAGTTGTGGAAAATGGAAGGGTTTGTCTCCGATTTTTTTCCATCAAGTAACGTAAAAATTACCCTTGGTTGCTGAAGTAGCTATGGGGGTGTTTCGGAGATTTTGGCTTTCAGAATATGTGAAAAATCCATTTGAGTACTTTCAAGAAATTGTGATATTCTAATGCCAAATTTAGGTATGACATTTGGTTTATTGTCATATAAGGATTTATATTTTGGTTCAAAAACTGCCGATAATGCTGGGTTTAGAGGGCTGGATCTTAATTTGATAGCATATTGTGAGGAGAGAATTTCCCTACGTTGTGATAAGGGTGGTTCATCCGCTTCGACGAGGAGACTTTCACAAGGGGCTGTTTTAAATGCTCCCAGGGCAAGTCGTATTTTTTGATGATAGATTGGGTCAAGCATTTTTAAATAAGGTTTCCTTGCTGAACCATAAACAACGCAACCATAGTCTAATTTGGAGCCTATAAATGTTCTGTATAAATTGAGTATGACTCTCCTATCAGCACCCAAGTCAGTGTGCGCTATTACTTTAAGTAAATTAAGAGATTTCAAACGTTTGGCTTTTAAATGTTTCAGATGTGGAATAAAAGTCAGTTTTCTGTCGAAGATAATGTCTAAACATTTTGTTTCCTCAACAACTGGAATATGTGTTCATTCCAGCATGGCACGGTCTGACATCTATCCTACTTGATACAAAATGTTTAATAATTCCGAAACATTCAATGTATAAAGTATTTCAACGTATAGGACTGATAGCAAAACAAAAACGTGTACATTTGTTCATTCCACTATAATCGAAACTTTCTTCCATGAAATGAACAGGCGTTTTGTGCGTAAAGGAAAGCAGAATAATTATATATAAATCTTTATTTCAAAATCGTCAAGGATTCAACCATATACAATGGGTATCACTAACTATAACTTATATTTGTGCAAACAATGTCATGAAAATAATCAGTGCTTAGTGCTTAGTACGATGCAGGACCATTCCATTTTATAGCTTTTAAACTATGTCGTTTAGTTTTAGTTTAATCATATGTCTATATTTGTTTATATTAACCGTTGTTATAATAAAGAGGCTAATGATCAGCAGGTCATGTCTGATATTATCTAAATTAACTTCATCAGTTTTGATACTTATACCTCCTTAATCTGTCCTTGGTATCTTAATGAGATTGAATAATCTGAACCACGAGGTCATTCCGGTGTGTTATTAATTTTTAAGTTTTCCTTCAAACTAATACTTTCTAATATTGTATGCATTGAGTGTTTATTCAGTCATTTTTATCTTCACTTTCCCATCACAGTAGATGTGTGCGACAAGTGTTTTCCAAAATAAATCACTACTGTTAGCGTTGGAATGCGATATTAATCTCATCTAATGAATATTTATTGCTTATTTAAATGGTTCTTAATAGCATCCATAGGCATATCTTTATACAAGAAAGCTTTATAGTTTAGCTCGCAAATCAGTAGTTTGACACCGGTTGGTTTTTAAGCAGAAGTGTCATTATGATATGAAACTGAGACACATCGTTACACAAACTATTTTATTATGCATATTGTCTTACATTGGCATACACCAATTTTTAAAGACCAATCTCCCCCTCCTCTCTCTGCTTTTCCAGTGTTTGCTAAGGTCACTAAAACGTACAGATCATACCACGAGGAATGAATAAAATCTATTTGTCTAAGCATATTGATGCAACTCAGAGCCTTATATTACTAAATCTTCAATATTTTCGAGGCACTACATCGTCTACCGCTATATGACTATATTTGCTAAATCTGAAAGTATAATATGTTGTTTAGCATTCAACTTTTCGCATCTACGCTTCAAACGTTTTAATATGATCTTCTGAATAATGATACGTTTATTTCAATTTGAGATATAAAAAATATTGTTATCAGTTTCCTCTTGTATTTCAAAGACATACCGCTGTTAGTGACAGTAGCTGGTACCTAGATAATTTAGTTTCGATAAAAAAGTGCATAATGTAACTTCAATGAAGATAACGATTTATGTTAAAGACATTTCAATTATTGCAAGATAGAAGATGTGAACAGCAATTACATTATCAGCGGAACAAGCTCAGTAAAATAATGTCGAGTTATGCCCACAATCATTTGTCGACCTTAATCTTTTATTGCATTCCTGAAATTAATACGTTCTTCAAGACCAAGAGTCTAGATCAATTATGTCGTTGCTGTTGGCAAAAAAGCACTTATAATATTTCGTTTCGTACAGTTACATAATATCTAACTATATGACGCTGCTGAAGATTTCTAACCGCCCGGAAATCTTAGTACGAAATTATATAATTACTATGGTCTATTCCAAATCTGGCTTTATCTTGATATCAGACTGCTGAGCTGAATAAAAGAATTCATACAGAACATCAATTTAGTTCAAATTGTCTCCCTGATGTTACGGTTAGATCCATATAAACTTTTCTCATTTCAGGGCAAACGCCTGAATAGCTAACATGCATCAATCCTGACGCAATCAATCAAGACCGTAGATCAGCAGCCAATCCTAAGCAGGAAGATTCGCATCATCAGACAATCCTTGAGCAAATGTCCTTGAAAGTTTTGTTTTATTCTTTGAACTATGCAAGGATTCGTGTGAAGATATGTGTTTCCACTCGCTCATCTTGCTCGTTTAAGCGTAGCATGTGCTAATGTTCATTAAATACATTACGAATATTCTTAAAGAAACGTAGTTAGGTTGTTGAAGTAATCGATTTATATGTGAAATAAACATATAATTGTGAGCATTCCATACTTGCTTTAAGATTCATAAAAATCGCATATATTGTATCATTGAAGGAAATGTGGATTTGTATCCTAGCCTTCACATTTACCTTTATGTGCAGGTGTAAAGGCAGCATAAAGGAAGAAAATGTTAGCAGGATCATCACACTAGCAACGTTGATACCTGATGATGAGTTACGGCTATTTTCCATTCGTCGTGTTGAACCAGCAATGGAGATTGCAATAGAAACTGTGAAAAAAGAGGCAATTCTTAATGCAAGCACGGATTTAGTTTTGAAATTCAGGGATAGCAAATGTGATATTGCCGACGGAATAAATGAAGCAATCAACTTCTACGTGGAAAAATACTCACAAAATCATGAATTACATGTGATTTTTGGACCTTGTTGTGATTATACTGCAGCTCCCGTTGCAAGGCAAGTTCGTTATTGGAACATTCCTATGATTACACCGGGTGCTATGGCAAGGGATTTCGCCCTATTAAAGTCAAATGTGTTTTCGCATCTTACAAGAGTTGGTCCAAATTTCAACTCTTTGGTGAATTTTGTTGTATCTCTGTTAGATTTTTATAAGTGGGGAAAGGTCAATCTAATATATGAACCCGAAGGCCACACTGAAATTCTAAAACGATACTGCCACATTGCAGTAGATGGATTACACTACGGACTACGATCACAAGCAAATATACAGAGACTAGAACAAATATACTACAAATTTGAAAATGTCACAGAGGCCCTTCAAAATCTCCCGAAATGGATCGGAAGAAGCACAGCAAGTAAGTCCATTTTGTTATTACCCTGTTTTTTATCCCAGTCTTTATATGTTTATCAAGGCAAACTGAATACATTTTGTTTTCACGCAACGTATTCCTATTACGCAGAAAAGTGGAAAAAAAGATATCGCAATGTTCTATTTATTTTCAATTGAATGACAGACACTCTAAATATAAATGGGAACAAAACATTGGAGATCCCACGTTTACGATTGCTTAGCATCTCAAACTGCATTGGAAAGCTGATATTTCAAGTCATTCTCTGAAAAGTAAATATACAGTAAATAACAGCATTCAAAACTTCATTCAGCAGTGTATTATACAAGTAGGGATACTTGTTACCTTCCTTTTGTTTTACATTTGAAAATTAAGGCATTACTCTAGATACAAATTAGGGAGATGTCTGGGAAGTAAGCAAGAAATAAACACAAAAGTTTTTTTTCTATTTGATAAAATAGTTATAATTATTTCCAGACGCCCACACGCTCTACACCTCCAACATCCGGAATAGTAAATTGAAAACATTGGATTTCATTACCATTTGCTTATGACAAAATTTAGTTTTCACTGTTGACTATATTTTTAGACATATGCGTATAACAGTGTTGAAATGGAAAGCAGTATGAACATATTCAAAGAATGCAGAATAAACAAGAAGAATGTGCGTACTTCATGCAGTTATGGCGGTCTTATTGTGGAACAATTTTTGTATTTCGTCTCCCTCAAAATAATTCGTGTATTAGCGTTTATATGAGATAATTTGTATATGCTTTACAAATGTATTTCGCTAAAACAAATATAGTTTTGGAATAATGCATTAAGTTCATTATCATTATTTCCCAAGGTATTTCTATTTGTACTCTACATCGATAGAATTCCTCAGATTTTAACGTGGGTAAAATACTCAATTGTTTGTCGCCATAACTGTTTTCAGGGAAACTTTGGAACATGATTGAAACTAAAGATACGTCTTTCTTATCTAATTACTGTACAACTACCACATGACACAAAAGCGGAATCAATTATTGTGGAGCTAAACTTAAATCTCTTTTGATTTCATTTAATTATTTTAAAAATAGCGAAGTCGGAAATGTATTCTCTAAGTCGATCTTTAGGGTAGTTGTGACCGCAAAGAACTAAATTTACCGATTCAAGATTAAGACAATAAATTATATAAATGTTTTAAAATTTAAATTCGTGTCTAGTCAGGACGTAACAAATGCTATTTGAGAAACAATTCAAATTCATCCGTTTAAAATCAGCTTCAAGCTTACTGATTTCTTTTTATGCTATTTATCTCGTTCAGTTATTTTATGATTGCCATGACTGTTAAATGCACTACATCAAAACATATTAAACTTATTCTTTGATTTTATTGGATTTAATTGGATGTTGTAACAGTAGGTGTCAAACGGATGTAATCCTCGAGATCTGTATGCATAAAGCACATTACAAATATTTTATGTCGAGCGATGGGGGATGGGAATGTGGCACTATAGAATTACTCTTGCAAATGCAGTCCCCATTAACTGATATGGACACAGATTTGAACATATGATCAATGAATAAACAGTATCCTAAAGTATATTGCTTAATGTTTGGGTTTATCGGTAAAACCTGGTCATCGCAAATGTTATGATCGCAAAACAGATAGGACAATAATTAAATTAATAGTCTTTTCTTTTCCTTTTACCTAGTTCAAAGTTAAGCCGAGCTTAAAAATTCACCCTACCACCACCTTATCTCTCTCTCTGCAACATCTAAGAACTGATCAATCTCCAGTACATGCTGATAAATTCTAACTGCACGCGCTAGAGATATTTCGACAAATGATCGTATTTCAATTGAATTATATCGTAGCTTCTAAAATCATTTAACATAGAAACTTTATGACATAGAAACTTTATGGAATTAACTCATGGTTCAAAGCGCTATCATACCTGAAAATGTCATCAAAATTCATCTTGAGATGTAAAAATGAATATGCCAATAAATTATAAAGGGAAGGTCTTCTACGGTGACGTCTTTTAGAAAGACTTTGGTAAAAAGGCTATTTCAAAGCTATATGTGGGATGTTTACAACTTTTAATCATTCATATTTGCTTAATGCGTTGTTCTGGTGGTCCTCTAATATCAGGTAGATGATATAGTTAAGCCACAAATATAGGATTTTTCAATATTTTCTTCTGCAGCTGATTCATTTACTAAGATTTCGTGCCAAGCAGGGTCTGCAAAAAAAATGGCATCGGCTTATGAAGACGAATTATTTTATACGAAAGTATGGGACATGATAAAAATGTCAAGCAAATATTTTATACCAGTTATATATATATATATATATATATATATATATATATATATATATATATATATATATATATATATATATATATATATATATATATATATATATATATATATTTCACTGTGAGAACTTGCACTTCATGAACCTTATCTCATTACCTGTTCACATCTCCAAGATGATGTCGATGCTCATATAAGACAATGATAACCTTGATTTAAACAATCATATGAAACTTATAATTATGTAATCCCTGTTGACGAATCAGACTTTTTCATTTAGATAGATGACGCCTTTGACAAGCAAAATAACTAAACAAACTAAATACCGGAAAATTATTTTAGTTTCAAAAAAATTTTAATCTGACACTTGATGAAAAAACAGAGCATATATTGGATTTGTTAAGGAAATGGAGATGTGAACCTAATAATGAAAGTACGATATCTTTTCAAAGCATAATTACAACCCGACAAATAAAGTAAAGCATCTCACTCTTTTTCCATGGATAGACTCTCCTTTTCTACTCAAAGCTGTGAGATCTATAACGGAATTGTGCAGAATTCCCTTTTTCGATAATCACATCATTCACAATTACCTGTGTTTTTCATCAGACCCTGTTTTTAGAATAGTATAATTCAAAATGCAATTTGAAAGCACGGATTGACGCCCAAAGTCGTTAAGTTTGAAATCTGCTACATCTTTTGTCAAACGTTTCCGAGGATTTCACATAATATTAAATTTGCATTTGATTTTCGCAAATGATGCTACCCAGAACTCATTTAAAGCACTTATTCCATACGAACGGTGTCAATCAATAGCTTTTATAGAACACGTAGGTTGTTCGCATTATTAGACCTAATGAAATAGAGTTCGAAACCCAATGCAGTCACTCTCTCATAAAATTTCATGAAGACACTGTTACTATTTTGAAAGTATGCAAGTGCCCTTGGATAGTACATGTAATTACACGCTGTTTATGAAGATCCAACTCTTGGTGTCGTAAATTTTCTTAGATTTCTTATAAGAATAGAATATAACTCAAATACCGTGTTTAATATATGAAATAAAATCAATAAGCTCTGATCACGTACCCGTTATTGATATTTATCTTTGTGCGTTTATCCTAGTTAAGCCATCTTTCAAGCACATCTTTACTGTATTCGGTTCATGTCTCAGGTTGCTGAGATTTATCAACACAGCAACAGCAGTTTGGTTAATGTTGGCACATACAAGCTACGTTTGGGCAATTTCTTTTTGTAATAGAATGCCCACCCTCTATAAAAAACACAGACCACTTTGCGTACCATAAATTAGACATAGTTATTGTTTACCAAAGTGCACTCCAGAACAGCATTGACTTTTTTCTGGAGTCAACGTCTTCACTCTAAATTGTATAGATTAATATGACCTCTAATCAGAAATACAAATGCATAAGTGCAGTGGTGGCCAAAATAAATCGCTGAAAAAGAATTATGTTCAATTTACACAGACAATCAGTCCGGGGTTCAAATTTGTTCCTTGTGCGTGTTTTATGAAAAACTATCAGCGTTAATGCCATCTTGTCTGCTATTATGAATTTTTTAAACCTTTTTCCAGCACATCGTTCATTCTATTGGATTACAACATTTACGTATTGACGTTTGTCACATTTCAAATATATATTGATCACTTTACTACGATGTATCTTTTAGAACTTCAGATTCAAAGAATGTGTAATTCTAGCTTGTACTCTCTGATATGTTTTGCAATCATTTGGCTATTCTTAGCTTTTAGAATCCAGGTACACTTTTCACACGTATTTTCATCCTAGTTTTCAATTATATATATATATATATATATATATATATATATATATATATATATATATATATATATATATATATATATATATATATAATTGAACATATATATGTTCATGAAACAACAAATAATCCATATGATAAACAAGGTCATCGCCAACTTGGCAACTACTAAGGCCATCTCCTCCGGTAATATGTGTTGGTTGGTGTCTTCAGATTTCTATTTATGCTAACTTATTCGGACATTTTTTACAACATGAAGTTCCCTAATTATAGATCTCAAAATGGGCTATCTTCGACGATTACCTCAATTATATATATATATATATATATATATATATATATATATATATATATATATATATATATATATAGAGAGAGAGAGAGAGAGAGAGAGAGAGAGAGAGAGAGAGTATCAGTGACGATTAATGCTGAGCAATCCATACTCTAATTCGGTAGTTGTGAGTTCCTTTATTATTTATATTCCTGATTCTCGGGCAATTGTTCTTCCCTTATCAAGTTTTCCATGATAAGCATGTATTGAAATTTGTTTTGAACATACAATATATCACACTGAACTGCATTCTAAAAGTGTATATGATATATGGACATTTAAACAATGAAAACGGGAAGAGCTGACTCCACATTGCTTAATCAATAAATCTGAACTTACAGTATAAAAAGTAAATATAATGATACGAATTACATAACCACCCAAGAATTTTCGTGTTCGCTTACTTATATATAAAGAAAAGTGCATTTAATTAAAGCATACCATCAGGACAGAAATATTAATTAATGTCCAAGTTCTCTTGGTGAGATACAAGACCTTGGTTCTTATAACATTGGTCCAGTTAAATTTAGGTGTAAATACATCGATTTGACTGATATCCTAATATAATCTACCCTGTGCCGTTTTAAGGAATAGGCACGCAAGGCATGTGCCTAAAGCCCGCGCAGCCGAAGGGCCCAGCGGATCCCCACCCCCAAAAAGAGAAGAAAAAATTCGGTATCGGTGGTGTTAGCAGATTAGTGTTTGCACCTAAGGCTCCCAAACTTCTTAAAACGGCAGTGAATCTACCTTTCCCTTACATATAGAACATTGTTACTTAACCTGTGAGGAAATAACTTTGTTAACTAGTTACACCATAACATCCAGGTATTTCAATTTGACAACATCTCATATCTTTCAACAGACGAATAAAAGAATATATGTATAGGACAAGCTATATCGAACCGTACGTCAATTTATTTTCTAAATGTATTGTCAATTACCTCTGGAGTTTTAGATGACTGGTCTTTATATATATATATATATATATATATATATATATATATATATATATATATATATATATATATATATATATATATATATATATATATATATAAAGGCCATTTAGTTCACGTTTTGTAATTCGCCTTCATTTCAGTCATACGTTTACCTTGCAATAGTCTGATACAGGTAATACAATATATTTATAGGCTTACTATATTGTTCTTGCATAATGTACTGTTGACAATACCTTGGTTAGTGCAATATTGCCTTTCTAAAAAGCCATACATTTAGTTTAAGAATTTAAAAGTTTTAAATAACAATCGGGCTTATGTTCAAAAAATTGATTAAATTTTAACAATGATTAAAAAATTATCTTTCACCTGCTTTGATTTAATCAAAGGAAGTTTAGCTATAATATATCAATAATCAAACTTTTGTAAACAAAATATCATGGCAGCGAAAGATGTGAAATGGATAAAACAATTTAAATAATTTTCCATCCAGTAATCTTTTTTGTATCGAAGAATTAATTATACCCGTACGCAATGTGAGTGATTTGTAGAACTTACGAAATATAGAAATTAGATGATAGGATAATTAGACTGCTCGATATTAATAGCATGTCGTCAACATTAAAATATCTTTCTGAAAGAGAAAAAGAAACGAATGTATTTATAATCAATGTGTGTCGCCTTTTGCAGTAAATGCAGCATTCCTATCTGGGGATAATTATGCCCATTATTGGCGCCTTACGAGGTATATTTTCATTCGTCATTAACTGACAATTTGCTACTCCATGTAATTCAATGAAGTGACAAAATATTTATATTGAATATATCCGCTATTATATTGGTAAATCAATATATTTAAAGGTGCAAAAATATTTATACAGTTTCTCTTTTCACCAACTGAATAAAAATTATAGAAACAACACTAAGGCGAACTAGATGATACCAGTCACCTTGACACATACAGGATGGAAATAACTATGTCATTTAATTAAAAGTTATTTGAGATGTTTCAATGTTAATTTTAATTCGACCAGCAGCAGCAAATTTTGACCGACTAAAAATGAGAAGGTCTGTATTAAAGACTGCCATATCATGCAAAACACACTGGTCCTTCACACGGTTAAATCGGTTTATCTCTTGCATAACCCGTATTTTACAGGCATATGTGCGTTATAGGGATAAGTGGCAGCCTTTATTAAATAACGGTTGTTGAAAAGCTGATAGCGGGTATATAAAATAAACGTGAAATCAAAGAATCTTCAAATCAGAGCAAATGTAGACACGGTAATTTACAAATACAAGAACAAAATTTAGACCAAAATACCGAAATAACATTTAGGTCTCTTAAAATCCACTTATTTGCAATTTTAATTTAATAGGTTTACATCTGTAATTGGATAATAATAATAATGTGCCCTACATCTTTTAAAGATATCAGATGCTTGTTTTTCATTTAACACATGCAATGTTCCTACTGACCTTGAATTTGAAGAAAGGAAACTGTCAGTTTAATTAGAACTGGCTAGCACGATAAAACCATCACTGTCAAACCATCACTATGTCGTACAGGACATGAGCATGCCATTCAATTGATGCCGGGCTCCAGACGGGCTTGGTCTTCGTGATCATTTATTTTGGGAATAGGTACAAACTTACAAAAAAATCAATTTTAAATACAAATATTTTGGTACATTGTCATATTTTCGTGTATATTTTAACAACGGCTTAGGGTCTATTAGTACCTTTTCAATATTAAGGCATGCTTTGTTTTCATATGTCCAGTACTCCAGCATGTTTGGGAATGTTCTCATATGCTTTAATCTCCCTAGTGATTTGAGAAAACTATGTATCAAGTATTACAATTGATTAAGCCATCTTCAAATCTACTTCATGTTTCTCTAATTTATATATGTAGTTTTGGGGAGTTTATTGTGACGATCAAAATGTAAGGCTTGATATGTGTGAGACATTCCTTTTACAGATAATGATTGCTCCCTCAATTCCGCTTGAGCTATATTTCCTTACATGTAATGGAGAAGCTGTTTAAAAAAAAGGTAAGCAGTGAAATATAAAGCAAATCAACTGGACGGTAAGCATCGTTTAGATAAAAGCAAATAGGTCTTTGTAACTTTCATATTTTCTAGTAATCAAGACAAACATAAATGCGATTAAAGTTGACAATATCGTGTAATTTTATATCCGTAACAATAGCCGTATTAGCTGTTGTTTATTAATATCCGTTATTACTACCGTCTAAAATTTATTTATATCTTTGATAGACGAGAAAATTATCGCGACACATGCAATTTCATCAAGATGGTCGGAATTTATCGCGGAAACAAATACAATGAAACAGGAAAATCCATAGTTTAGACTAGGAAGCAAAGACTAGTGAGATTTCGATCCAGCCAAATTAAATCGGAACCAAGCAACAGAGGGTTAGGGCGGAAAAGGTAATAAAACATATTCAAATACACAAACTGTGTGGAGCTTTTTCCGGACAGTCGCACAAAAGGGTCAAAATTATATCTTCCTGATTTTATTAACTTGATCCAGGCGAACAGTACACACGTTATAGACTAACGACCAATGGCTATGATATGAATGAAAACGCTAGAACATTGTGTCAAGGATCATATTTTATATACTGAGAAAATTCGTATGATATTTGTAGCGGTCCAATTATTTTCCCTCAAAAAATACGTAATAGATTAGATACATCATAAAAAAATAAAATGTTTAAACTGTATAGAAATAGGAAAGTCAAGTATTACCCAATAAAACTGCTCTTTGAAAATCAAAGTAGATAACCTAATAGATATACATATACATTTTTTGCGGCATTTAACCGATTTCAGGACCTACCTGTTTAATTGACTGAGGGAGGCGGGGGTTGTGATTTTCTTATTTCCAGTCATGACATTTATTATTTTCTTTTGTGACAATTCTCAAGCTATTGGAATAGGTAATTTGTTTTGAACAAAATTTGTATTGTTACAAACCAGGAGTCTTGCTTGACCGAGTGGTGTCAGACCATTTCGCTATTCCCGCTAGAAGTCAGAAGTTTACCCCAAATTTCCAAAGACTTCTATAGAAACTTCAGTTGCAAATTAGAAAGCCCGACGTACCCATGCCGTACATAAATTAAACTCTAATCAATGCAAGACCACAGATCTCCCATCTTGCCAAAATATATATCAACCGCACATCAGCAGTTCACCCCGTAGAAACTCTACAACTACCCCAACACAGGGAACTATTTTAGCTAAGCCACTGTAAACTAGTCACTCGATGGTTTTAAGGCACATTACGCCAGTACAACTGCATCACGTTTGTTACCATTGCGACATAATCGGTATCTTCCGAGTCCTTTCTTGCTTATTTCATTGTGTAATTTATCGGTTTCCTACCGCAAATACTGCCACTACATTCACACCACCAATACACACCACTAGATTTTAAGAGGGACTCTACTATTCCAGGGACGCTTAATGCGGTTTTGACCTGAATTCACTGCAAGTGAACCATGCCATCATGGAGGCTCACCAACACTTCACTCCGTGACGTTTGCTGCTAGTAATTGGCTAATTATTTAGGGCTAAGGAATATTTTCATTGCACCGAATTCGAAAAACCAAACAAGTAATCACGCAAGTCTTAGAATTCCTTGAATGGTTCACAATAGCCAAATGCGCATCTCCATATTTATTACAATATTAAAGATCTACCAACAATATTTATGATGGAATGAGAACATGCATTGGGACCCGGAAATTGCCGTCAAACAATTTTCTTCATGAAAAAGGCTAGAAACTCTGAATATCAAACTTAAAGGACTTATAAAATGGCTGGAGACTCCTAAGCTTTGGGAATTGAGTCATGGACTCCTAATCCATGCATCTTCTAAATGTTTCTGAATAAGTGTTATTAAATCTGAAAAGGGTGAATATATTTCCACTTACAAGTGAAGGGTGTTATATGGAGGCAATTTATTTTAAAGGAAACTTGCATTGATTCGATTAGTGACAAATCTAAGGTTTTATTCGAAGGCTGTTAATCATTGTGAACTTTTAACAAAATTGGTGCATATTTGGACGGATTTTAAACAAAGAATATCATGACGCTATTGGCATGAAAGGTTTATACAATTCTTTTTTCTTTAATTTTTTAATTATAGTTCTTTTTGTTTGAATTACTCGATGGAGTTCTCAAGTCAAGTAAATTTGTAACATTGGTTGTTAACGGAATGAACAAATGCAATGCAAAACAGGCCAACGCACTTTGATGTTTTGAGTTAAACATATTAGATTTAATTCCAAACTACCGCTCTAATGTAACCTTTGTTTTCTCTTCTAACCTCGAATCATTTAAGTTAATAGTGTTTCTCTCTACGTAATTGTTATTCGTCAGTCTAATGGGTTAACATACACACGCACACATGAACTGGTTTTCACTTGTGACAATGTTCCCGCTATAGAAATTTAAAATCGTCTACATTATCGCCTTTTATATTTCTGGTTCTGTCATTTCGGTAATTATTGCTCAGTATATAATTTCATTCTAAGAAATACTCATGGGTAAGATTATTTCGTTGTAAGGAATACGTGTCAAGAAATTTAATTTTTTGGGTGAATACCTGTGAAGATATTTAACGTTATTTTATGGAATAGCATAGAGGTATAATCTGGTTTTAGGTGACACTAGAGTGAACTATAATTTAATTTTAGGGAACATCATAGAGATAAATAGAATTCCATTTAGGCAATACCACAGAGACAAATAGAATTTCATCTTACGGCATACCATAGAGAGAAATTTTATTCTATTTTAGAGAATACCATAGAGAGAAATGTAATTCCATTTTAGGGAATACAATATAGAGAATTGTATATTCCATTTTAGGAAAACCATATATAGAGAAATATAATTTCATTTTAGGGAATATCATAGAGACAAATATAATTTCATTTTAAGGAATACCATAGAAATCAATATAATTTCTTTTTAGAGAATAACAGAGACAAATATAATTCCATTTTAGGGAATACTATTAAGACAAATATAATTTCATTTTTTAGAGAATACCATAGAGACAAGTATTTTATTTTAGGGAATACCATACAAAGAAATATAATTCTATTTTAGGTGTTACCATAGAGAGAAATATAACTCTATTTCAGGGAACAGCTAAAGATAAATAAAATTCCATTTAGGGAATACCATTAAGAGAAATACAATTCTATTTTAGGGAATACCATATAAAGAAATATAATTCCATTTTAGTTAATACCAAATAAAGAAATATTATTCTATTTTAGGGAAAAACCATAGAGAGAAATATAATTCCGTTTTGAGAATATCATATAAATACAAATATAATTTGATTTTAGGGAATACCATAGTGAGAAATATAATTTCGTTTTTTGGAATACCATGGAGAGAAATATAATTCCGTTTTGGGAATACCATTTATAAAGAAATATAATTTAATTTTATGGAATGACATAGAGAGAACTAAAATATAATTTTATGGAATACCATATAGAGAAATATAATTCCATTTTGGGAATAGCATATATAGAGAAATATGATTTCGTTTTAGGGAATTTCGTAAGAGGAAAATAATTTCATTTTATGGAATATCATAGAGAGAAATATAATTCCGTTTTGGAAATATCATATATAGAGAAATATAATTTCATTTTATGGAATTACATATAAATAAATATAATTCCTTTATATGGAATATCATAAAAAGAAATATAATTCCGTTTTAGAGAACACCATATAGAGAAATAAAATTCCGTTTTAGGGAATACTATATAGATAAATATAATTCCTTTATATGGAATACCATAGAGAAAAATATAATTCCATTGTATGGAATACCATATAGATACATATAATTCCATTTTGCGAATACCATATATAGAGAAATACAATTTCATTGTAAGGAATACCATAAAGAGAAATATAATTTCGTTTGATGGAATACCATGGAGAGAAATATAATTTCGTTTTGGGAATACCATATAGAGAGCTTTCATTATGTTTTATAGTATAACATGGAGAGAAATATAATTTCGATTTAGGGAACACGACAGAGTGATATACAATTTCATTTTTGGAACTATCCTGTGGTGAAATCTAAAATAATAGTGAAATTATATCTTAATCACTTTAGCGAATTTTCTATTATTGAACATATCAAAATTATTAGAAAACCAGTAGGATTCTGGCTTCGAAAGGCTGACAGTATTTTGCAGTTTTATTTTAAATTTGTTCTGCAATTGAAAATATACCAAACTCCTAAATATATATGGATATTAGTCATGTGTTGCTATACAATACCCTTTAATGTGGGGATATATATGGTGGATGGAAAACTAAGTTCAGTGCTCAAGATAACTGAATGATGTCCGACTGAAGACTGCACATACATTTCATCTTTCTTAAAGAAGAACAAGAAATCATAGCGGTTTCATTTTCTTCATCTAATCAGAGCATTTAGTCTGCTTAATCTACTTAATAAACCTCATATCATCATTGATTAAGTTTAAAACTGCACATTAAAGCTTTTCTTTGCATCGAATGATATTAGTTACGCAGTTGGACGAATTTCTTGTCAGAGCCCAAGTTTGGTTTGTTCTAATATTAAATTTACATAAACACTTTCAGCTAATGGTGTATACTAGTCTTGATGTAATTACCTCTTTAAGAAATAGATCGTTCTAGCGTGTTATCGCGAAATAGAGACTCTCTGAATAAAACGTATTCAGTATGGTTATATTTTAAGTTATCCATCTATCATGACACTTTAACCATGTGTCATTTAGTTTTATGAAAATATTAGTAATCGGAACACAAAAACATTGATTTATATTGTTTTGTAAAATAACTGGGTGTGATGTCCTAATGGAATATAAAGAAATGTTCTTAACACATCATTTGCATCACAGATTCATTTCGACATGCAGCTATGCATAACATGTTGCGGATCCCGGTCTTTCAGATTTATTCAAGGTTATATGCACTGCCTAATCGATTTCACCTATCGGTAATCACAAATGATGTCATCAATGAGCTTATAGGCTAGCAACAAAATATATTAAGTGTCAGTTTGGTAGCACTTTTCTTTTCTCTATTACCGACTCTCGGAAATTTTTTATTTCCACTGCGTTCAAACAGACAGTACATGTAATGTCTTTCGTCTTTATAGAATGTAAAAAAAAACTACTGACTAACGCCTGACCAAACAGCTTAAAGGCATTGTATTCCTTGTTTTCCAATACTTTAAACATTATATTATATAACATATAGTACGATGAAGCATTTTTATGTACATTATAAATATTTTACGTCTTGCAGTCAAACACGGTTTAAATAATAGTTTTTTTCCTTTTGTGTTTTCTTTTATTTCTTGAGTACAACCATATATATATATATATATATATATATATATATATATATATATATATATATATATATATATATATATATATATATATATATATATATATATATATATATATATATATATATATATATATATATATATATATATATATATATATATATATATATATATATATATATATATATATATATATAAGTATGTATGTGTGTCTGTGTGTGTGCGTGTGTATGTGTACAGCAGAAGTTAGATCATCAATTTTTACAGCAAAGCAGTAATAATGTAACGAAAATATAAATACACGTTTCTTCTAAACAAAAAAGAGAAGTAGATATGGTCCATTCGGGGAACAGTTTTGTTTTTACTTATAAACTAATCAAGCCTCAAATACCTATGTTGTTGTATTTAATAATGTTTTTTTTAAAAGGCATCTTTATTGCTCTTATAGGCCAAATTAGTCTTCCTGGCTGGATGGTCAGAAATAGATGGTTGGACTCAATAGTCCACTAAGTTTGGCCCTTCTTCTCAAATACTGTGATTGAAGATACAAGGGATACACCTACTCCATCGTCTAATGCACAAGAAAAATCATCGTCTATGTTGTCTAATCTACTGATTATCCCTTACTGCACAGATTCATATTTTTTATTGTTTTATTATAATTTATATTACTGTAACAATTTAACCCGTGATTTTATCATAGATTGCTCACCATTATTATTTATAAAACATATTGCATATAAATTACATAACTCACAAAGTAATAATTAGTCTTTTTTAAAAAAAATTCTAAGTTTGTTTGTTACGCAGCCGTATTCTCTGTTAACACTTGCCAAATAGTGCATCAAGAGCTGCTCATAGCTTAGGGCCTCAACATGTCTAATTCCAGAACTGAAATTGAACGTAGCATGGCTTTTTATTTTACCGAATTTAAGTATGTTATCTTTCTGGAAATGTGTCTGCACATGGACACAATGGTGAACATAAAATCTCCCTTGTTCTTGACTCTATACTTCTTTTAAGTTAATTCTTGTTACCTAATAAACTGCAAATTTGGCTCACAAATAATTATATGGCAAATAGGCAGGTGTTAGTGAATGAATTTGTTCGTGAAATTACCGATTACATAAAAAAAGAAAAAAATCAAATGTTGATTATATATTAAGTAACTTACGTTTGAACTTCTTTTAATGAATTTGCGTGCTTCTTCTGAAATGAGATATATTTTTCAGTAGAGTAAGATATGTTACCAATCCAACGTGTTGTTAAGTCAAAACTGATGCAAAGAAAATATAATGTCAAATATAATGCATGCCTGCGTTCATCACACGGACAGCACGAAACAAAGGAATAACAATCGATTTCGATTTATGCCAACAGAATCAGGATGGATCAGAAATTGCGAGAGATCGAAACATTTCGCACTTGAAGCGCCTTCATTTATATCTCATTTAGCTAACCAATGGCTGCTGGCTAAATGGCTGGGATAATACATTTTGGTATGTTTCCCATTAAAGTGTTGATCGTTGACCTCTTTCTTCGCTGTAAAAACACCTAATTCCAAGTAGTTGTTTTAGATGGGAAACAATTTTCACACAAGGCAGTGCGACAACACCGTTCAACATAGTTGTCAGTATGTTGTTACGTATATGTAATTTAATTACTTGTTTAATAGTTTATCTTTTTATTTTATTTTTATTTCATTACATGCTATTGCAACGATAACTTTATTCACTGGATTTGACATTTTCCCGAAAATTCAGTTCAGTTCTGTTTTGACCTGGTAAATAACCGTATTACTACAATGTATTTTAGATGACCTAGTTCCTGACTTTGATTCAAAGCTGGTAATCAACTCTTATTTCTTTCCTCGAGTGAAAATCATTGGTCGTAATTAAGGTCATATTTGGCCTACGTGTCAGTTCTATGAAAACATTTTTTAAATTCAATTTGAAAGACTCGTTAGGTAGAATCGAATTCGTCCATGGTGGACGTGATAATTGACATATGATGTCATCTAAGAAAGTGTGCATTTCTAGATATTACCCATTGATCTCACAGCGTCTCAAAGTTTACCTTAGGTGCACACAAGTAGTTAAATTCATTTATATATTGAGGGCGTTCGCCACAAATTGCGAAATTTCTTCATTTCTTATAGGTTGAATATTAAAAGATAGACCAATTTTTAAACTGCTTTATTCGTTGCAACATCTATCAAATCCACCAGTATGAAACATCTTCCATGTTTTATGAGTACAGCAAGCTAGCCGCTGTGATTGAATGTTACATTTGTCGCCTATATAGCAACATAACACAATATACTCTTAACGCTAACTAGCAAGATGTATTTTCCCAAACAACACTCCTGAAAACAAATGCACCAAACATCACACCACTTATGCAAACACATACTTATAATGTAATTAATCAGGTGCCACATTTGTGATCTCTTTAAGGGATTAGTACACCAGTCGAGCCAGTTAACTGGTACTGCATCGTTTTTTATTCCAAGAGAAAATCATTAATATTGTTTCTTTAAATTTTCATGGAGAATTTCTGACCATTACATTCACATTAATTAATTAGTTAGACTGAAGCAGAAAATAGCGTGTTTGTAAATTAAGCATATTTGCTTTTGCGAAGGATGACCAGGCAAGTAGATGTGCTTTGGCCGTCTTCGGAAAGGTCTCTCGCGCTGAAAAGTTCCGACATTTGATTCAAATGAAATAATTATTTATCACAAATGCAAGATAACCTGTACTAGTGTTGGAATGCTCCGTCCAAGTGTGTGTTTATCATATGTACAACATTGTTGGTACAGTTGAATTTTTATTTAAGATACTGGAGTTAATTTAAAATGTATAAAGAAGTAAAGGCATATATAATGAACATAAGTGGTGGTGTTAGGGCTTAAGCATAGATAATTCAGTCATCTTGTATTCAAAATATTACTCGGATAATTTCATCGAAAGCGCTGGCCATAATATAATTATCTGACTATGATATGATATGCTTCAGCAAATTGTCATATATTTATTTTAGGTCAATACAGCTTGTTTATCAGCACACGTTTGCTTTCTGGTGTACATAACTGCAATTTTCAAATTGTTTTTATTAGGAGATTTACAAAAAAAATCATTTCATGCTGGTACATCAGCTTTCTTTTATTTGCGAAGAAATGTCCTGTTAACACACTGCATGGACAAGAAGCATATTTGTGTGGCATTCCGAATGAAGGGAAAGTCATTACAAGGTCTAACACTGCTTTATTGTTTTTTTTTCATTAAGACAAGCTTCATTGGAATTAAAAGAAATAAATGTCAGTATTCATTGCCAAATAATTCTTATTTGTAACCAGTATCAAGAAGAAAGAAAATAGACGAAGCAATCAAAATTAGATGAAGATTTCCGGAATCATTATCAGAAACTTCACAAAAACAGACGGACAGAGATTGAATTTGAGCCAGCTAGTGTAAAAGAGGATGTTCCTTACAGAACATTTATTCAACAGGACATGATACCATACAGAAATTTGGTATTGACAAAGAGGTAAATTTAGTGCTTGTTATTATTGATTCACGTCTACCAGGCGAGCGAGATATAGATAACCTTCCGAGGACGAACAAAGGGATTGCCCGTGTCAACGTTTTAACATGTTGACACCTAGCTTAATAAATTGTAAGTAAAAAAGAACAAAATTATAATTACAAATTGTTAGAGGGAATTTGCGAAGGAGATTAATACCACAGTTATTTATTTTGGCTTTAATTACTTCCACACTTACGAAGACCTGAATGTATAATTTCTCCGTAAGAATCATCAAAGGGAATAGGCCTAACTGTAATTTATTATTACCTACGCTTTTTCCTGTGACCTAGCTGGCATAAGGACATTTGTAAAAAAGGTTCCGTAATGTTCTTGTGCCGACATATGCTCAATATATGGATGATGAGGTCTGTTAAAACTGACCATAACAAATGTGGTAAAGTCTGTTGTGTACTAATTTGAAAGAGTTATGCGTAATTACTATACAAGTTCAAATTATAATGCACAACGTATTTTGTACACAACGCCGAAGTTCTTTTACAATATTAAATGGGCGATTCATTTCATACCCTTTCATTAACATTATTGCGCTATACTTACACTTAGGGAAAAGAAATATTATATTGTGGCTGAGAGTCTCAGGTTTTTATTGGAATAATGTTTTATATGTCTGATTATATGGAAATATATTGAATTATTACGATGATTCATGTATTGACAATTAAGTATATGTGTGGAACACCAATTAAACGTCATTTTCTTCTCACGATAATCTTTCCTCGCCAGTTTCGTCGTACTTCGTAATAAGGAAGTACTGATCGCGAAACTGCAAATCGACGATCTTCCAGTTTTAATTGTTTTCTTGGTTTTCGTTGGTTATTTGGGGTGGATTACACAATGTGTGACCGTTCCCCTCACTGCTATCATATTCTAAAATGAGTCGTACACCCATATATAAAAAAATCATAATTTTTATCTCGTTTCTTGCGGCAGAGAATATCTGAATAATGTTAATATGTTATATTGTTTTTATGATATGATCTATATGCACTTACTACTATATATACTCGCTTGTACATCGAGCATAGCAGCAGAAAGACTCAACCCTAATCTGCTTCACTGCATACAGCTAACAAGCTGCATATACCAAGATCTGGGTATGTAGGTGTCTAGTGGGACTGTACTTATTAGAAAGGATATACGGTACTTAAAAGTCTGTAGGCTTACGGTGAAATATTATGAAATGAATTTGCAAGGTAGAGACCACTGATATTTCCTAAAACTGTTGAAATAATTATGATATTTAAAGAAAGTACAAGAGTTAAGTAACTACAACAAGATCTCCTAAAGTGATGCATCAATTAAGGCGTCTAAGGAATATTCATTATCGAGGAATTAAGATTACTAGAACAAAAAAAAAAAAAACAATGGGTCTACTGTTTCTGAATGTTCGAAAAGTTGCCGAAATAATACATCTAGAACTAAGCATGATTGAGAATTTTGTCAGCATGACTGTCAGATGGCTGCGTGAGACTATGCTAAAACAAAACAAAAATGAGGAAAAATCTGTCAGCTATTATTGACTTGCGCACAGGGAATATGTTCGCCAAATAGTGAGGATCAAATGGTTTATCTATGTCAATTCTAAAGCAAACAGTGACATAGGGTGATTCTTAGATATAAGGTAGGACATAACTTCAAGCATCAAAAGACTTCATTTCAAATATCGCTTAGCGACTTTGGAATTTTGATGCAAGGAGATATGTAATCGATTTAACAACAGTGCTCCAGAGATACTATTATTAATTTTAACATCTTTTAAATGTCATTAGAACAAAATCTACAAATTAAGATATTTTAACGTACTAGAAATAACGTGGAACTATTCTCTACTTTCTGTGCACTATGCTCGTTGACGGTCAAATAGTGGGACAAAGGTCACGTGAGGTACGTTATCTGCACAGGTGTTCTACTTTGGATAATAGGAATGTACGAAAATAAATCTCCGTTAGTAGAAGCCCGCAAGGAAGATTGGTAAACTGACCAAATGCACTTCTTTAAATAAAATATAAAATCATCATCGTCGTCGCCATCATCATCATTATCATCATAAGCAGCAGCAGCAGCAATGTAAGAAAATACACGTCCGTTAGTAGAAGCCCTCACGGAAGATTAGTAAACTGACCAAATGAACTTTTTTAAATAACATCATCACCATCACCATCATCATCATCCTCATCATCCTCATCCTCATCATCATCATCATCATCATCATTATTATATTTATTATTATTATTATTATTATTATTATTATTATTATTATTATTATTATTATTATTATTATTATTATTATTATTATTGGTGTTGTTGTTGTTATTGTTATTATTATTTTTATCATCATCATCATTATTATTATTATTATTATTATTATTATTATTATTATTATTATTATTATTATTATTATTATTATTATTATTATTATTTAGAAAATATTTATATAGTGTAACAATGCATGCAAGAATTATGTCCACTAACTTATCACAGACTCTGGCATAGGGGAATTGGGAAATAATCCGCTACCAATGAAGACAGCCCAGCCCCATTCGATATGGAAAGAAACAAAATTAAGCTAATGCTTTACGACGGATACTTTTACTTTCCGAATTAAATTGCACGTTTTTTTATCGTTTAAAGTCTTGTTTTACAGATTACTCATAAATTGTACAAAACGACAGGTTCATATTCGATTTGGACGGAGCTTTACACACCCAGTCTTAAATGCTGTTGATTTCTAGTCATTGGTGGATTTAGCTTGTAATGACGTGAAAGCGGATGTTAAAATCGGGGACGTGAGAGGAGACGTGAAGGGTATGTAAATGAGAGTGTTTATCCATCCACATCTTTTTTCTGTCCAATTTTCATTAGAGCAGCCATCTAGCAATGTCCAAAAATCTAGCTAAATTGGAATGTAAATCGAAGATATGTCCTTGCCAGTTGTTGCCGTAGTTGACATGGCAACATATAATCCTAGATCATTAGATTTTTATCCTCATCTAAATAGATCCTTGTGTGGAGGGAGAATCAAATTATAATATCAAGGATAGCTGTTTCACTAGTGTATCAAAACTTTCTCTAGGTATGTTCGAGAAAGAGGAAGGAGAGGATCGTTATATGTAAAGTAATACACTTCTAATGTGGTTTTTCAGTTTTTGTTCCTTGCGTGATTTTGGAGGTGGGGGTACTAATATTTATACTGTTTTAACTTGAATAGGGTTCGTAGTCTCCACCGGATATTACACTGGTTTCAGAAGCGCCTATATGGATCAACAAACGAACTTGCTAAATGAAGAAGACAAGAATCATGTAACTCATACCCTTCTTGCAATATTTTATCATCATATTTAATGGCTATAAGCCGAACCATTCCTTAATTGTTAGTGTTTGTTTTTTTTTAAATGTTGCTTTGCGTAGAGACCCCGAGATAATAACATACAGTACAAGTATGCAAAGTGATTAGGCTGCAAAGATCTACTGAAGAACAAAATATCACCCAATTATCTATCTTGCCATGCGTTGTGTAATGAAAGATTGATGACGATAGCGCTGTGCATATAACGAATTAAAAACTTATCAAACTTAAAGAATGATCCACACCGTATGACCACTACAGTCTGTTTTATTCATTTGCAATACAGTCTCACATGTTTTAAGACATTATAAATTCTATATGAGAGAGAGAGAGAGAGAGAGAGAGAGAGAGAGAGAGAGAGAGAGAGAGAGAGAGAGAGAGAGAGAGAGAGAGACCAATTTTCATAATTGACGCCGTTTTATTTAGGGGCAAAACAGGTACCTGAAAAAAAAATGAGCAAATTTTCAAATATATTATAGGACAATAATATTAAAGGACGCTGCTTCAAGTGTATGCAGTTTGAAATGACTTTCGTTATCAAAACAAATTTTTATTTAATTTAGGCCTTTATTTATATGTATGCCGCAAAAATATAAAATAATTGAATTAAACGTGTGATCAAGTATAGTGGGTTTCCAAATGAAAGGAAAGAATGTATCTGTAAGCAGATGTAAAATAATCTTATTCTTTGTAAGATATGTCATATCAATCGAATTTTTTGTTTTATTGTTAATACTGTAACAAGATTAGTGTATTAATCATTAGCATTTACTTCTCCGTTTGTAGCTTTTTAGATTAGATTGGTTATTGTTATTGTTATAGGGTGTCCGTGTTAGAAAGATGTTTACTCAAGCCGAGTAATTAGCCAGATAGCAGACACCGTAATGTCCATTATTCATGAGGTCTTTTGGTAGCATTGGATAGTTTTATTATATGGACACTCTGTGGTTCTTAGGATAACGAATCCTCGCGATATTCTCATGATGAAATATTTGGTCATTTAAGATATGAATATTTCGGTGTATGATGGCGTTTTTTGATCGTATTTTGCTGCACGTGATATCAAATACCGATCTACAATTATGAAGAGAGTACACATACTGTAAATCATACGAATGGGAGCAAGGAAAAACATGCAATTGTGAAATTGGAATCTCATTGATATATTGTCGTTAGATTCCAAGAGGACATTAGTTGTGGCAATAACGCTTTTAAGAACTAACATTTGACAACAAGGGATGTGTTGAGGTCCTTGAAAAGGGAAGAAAACAAGGACATTATGTCGGACTCACGCAATGATCGACATTGTTTGTTTCATAAGGACATCATGCCGGACTCACGCAATGTTCGACATTGCTTCTTTCACAAGGACATCATGTCCGACTCACTCAATGTTCGACATTGCTTGTTTCACAAGGACATCATGTCGGACTCACGCAATGATCGACATTGTTTGTTTCATAAGGACATCATGTCGGACTCACGCAATGTTCGACATTGCTTGTTTCACAAGGACATCATGTCGGACTCACTCAATGTTCGACATTGCTTGTTTCACAAGGACATCATGTCGGACTCACGCAATGATCGACATTGCTTGTTTCGAAACAAGGACATTATGTCGGACTCACGCAATGATCGGCATTGCTTGTTTCACAAGGATATCATTTCGGACTCACGCAATGATCGACATTGCTTGTTTCACAAGGACATCATTTCGGATTCACGCAATGATCAACATTGCTTGATTCACAAGGACATCATGTCGGACTCACGCAATGATCGACATTGTTTGTTTCATAAGGACATCATGTCGGACTCACGCAATGATCGACATTGTTTGTTTCATAAGGACATCATGTCGGACTCACGCAATGATCGACATTGCTTGTTTAAATAGGACATCATGTCGGACTCACGCAATGATCGACATTGCTTTTTTCATAAGGACATCATGTCGGACTCACGCAATGATCGACATTGCTTGTCTCCCTGGAGAGTGAGATGCTATTGGACCCTCGGATATATTTTTTATGTAAATGGAACGTAGTATATAAATTGCTAACATTTATAATTCAGTCTTTGTGCCTAAATAACACAGCTGTTAAGGTACTTCTGAGATTAAGTTAATTTATGCAACTGATATTATAATTAGTCTGTTAACATGTCAATTCTGACTAGTTGCATTTTCATCCCATTTTTCTAATTTACAGAATTACCAAAAAAAAATTCGCCAGAATATATCTCATTCTGTTCTTCTGAACTCTTTCTGCATAATAAATTCTATTGACGCACAGTCTTCCAAGTCTGCCGTTAGACCTGGAAATATTCAAGTATTATACGTCCGACGCCTCATCAAGCATTGTGATACATCCCAGAAGCTTTCCTCAAACTATAGTATGATAATTGTGATCGCTTTCCGATTTGCGCAATAAATGCAAACACGATGCACCGTTCACGAAAATATCTGGGGACGAAAAGTACTCAAACGTTTTAGTACCAAAACTGAGATTGTAGGCATTGTGAAGGTTCGTTAAATTCACTCGCATTCTCGGCTCGCTGAAAATGCTTTACTTATTTTAATCATGTATACTTGAATTCTTTTAAGTTAAATATCAATATTTATCTCAGAAACGTTGTGTTTCATCTACCATTATGAGACAGAGAGACAGGGACGTCTGTTAGTTCGATTTATAAGATTCGATAAGGTGTCCTATGGAAGGACACGGGGTCAGAGATATTGAGAACGGATGAAATATACCCAAAAGTTACCTTTAGAGGAATTGCGATACATAAGTGCATATGATGATAAGAGAATGGATCCGGGGATCTAGTTGCTGCAAAGCTGCATAATATGTATCCACATACTGTGCCACCTATAATGCTCATGTAGTCTTACTAAATAACCGCTTGCATAAATCTAGCCTCGTCATCGTTCTTCTGGTACAAAAATTGTCAACTCCGTCAAAAACTGTGTACGCAAAAACTCTTTTAAGCTATTTTGGATCGCTTGCATGAGATTTGCCCATTAGTCAGAGAATCGATACTGTCTCATTCCTGACAAGGTTTTTCCATTGAGAAATGGGATGATTTATTGTGTAACTTGTGTTGAAAATGCAATAAGACGTCTCTCTGCAGGAAATCTGAATCAGAACAGCTATTATACATTTTCTTTAATGCTGCATATATATATATGTATATATATATATATGTATATATGTGTGTATGTATATATATATATATATATATCTATATATATATATATATATATATATGTATGTATGTATGTATGTATGTATGTATGTATGTATGTATGTATGTATGTATGTATGTATGTATGTATGTATGTATGTATGTATGTATGTATGTATGTATGTATGTATGTATGTATGTATGTATGTATGTATGTATGTATGTATGTATGTATGTATGTATGTATGTATGTATGTATGTATGTATGTATGTATGTATGTGTGTGTGTGTATGTGTGTGTGTGTGTGTATGTATGTATGTATGTATGTATGTATGTATGTATGTATGTATGTATGTATGTATGTATGTATGTATGTATGTATGTATGTATGTATGTATGTATGTATGTATGTATGTACGTATGTACGTATGTATGTATGTATGTATGTATGTATGTATGTATGTATGTATGTATGCATGCATGCACGATACCTGCGTCTAATCGCACGAATATAGGGCATCGCAAATGTTGTCCCTTCGTAAAATGAAAATGCAATTCGATATAGTTGACTATAATTTGATGTTATGTCCAAGGGTTGTCATACATACGCAAAACTATTTGGCAAAATATACAATATGTAATGGGTTTCTGATAAGTATGATAAGGTGCAAACTAATAAAATATTTCTATTTGTTTAAAGTTTTTATTTTTCTAAAGAAAATAAAAATCATTTTTAAAAGCCAGGTTGGTGTGAATGTTCTTGTGTTACTCTAAGGTTGATATACTACCTTCGTCGACTTAATCTGCTTGCAAATTTTGGAATATTGTTAAATTGAGTTTCTTTTCATTTTATTTTTATGCTTTTTTAAGTGGTGATTTGCTAATGAAAAATTAATATATTCTTATGTTTCTACACAGTACGATTTTATGCGAGATAATTCGGGTTTCCTTCTAAGTTTAAGATAAAGGTCAATTTTTGTCACAAAAGAATGAATACAGTCTTAAAGCACGATTTCAATGAAACAAATCCGAAAACAGAATGCTAACTCGTGTGGCAATAGTTTAGAGATGCAAGAGTTAGCTCCCATATGGCGTTTTAACTGATTATAAACATAGCATGAGTAGAGCATTATTGTTTTCCAAAATGTGTTTAGTTCATGCAGAAATCTCTCTCTCTCTCTCTCTCTCTCTCTCTCTCTCTCTCTCTCTCTCTCTCTCTCTCTCTCTCTCTCTCTCTCTCTCTCTCTCTCTCTCTCTCTCTCTCTCTCTCTCTCTCTCTCTCAACAATGACAAGTTTTGTCTCTCCCCCTCTCTCTCTCTCTCTCTCTCTCTCTCTCTCTCTCTCTCTCTCTCTCTCTCTCTCTCTCTCTCTCAACAATGACAAGTTTTGTCTCTCTCTCTCTCTCAACAATGACAAGTTTTCTCTCTCTCTCTCTCTCTCTCTCTCTCTCTCTCTCTCAACAATGACAAGTTTTGTCTCTCTCTCTCAACAATGACAAGTTTTGTCTCTCTCTCTCTCTCTCTCTCTCTCTCTCTCTCTCTCTCTCTCTCTCTCTCTCTCTCTCTCTCTCTCTCTCTCTCTCTCAACAATGACAAGTTTTGTCTCTCTCTCTCTCAACAATGACAAGTTTTTTTTTTCTCTCTCTCTCTCTCTCTCTCTCTCTCTCTCTCTCTCTCTCTCTCTCTCTCTCTCTCTCTCTCTCTCTCTCTCTCTCTCTCTCAACAATGACAAGTTTTGATAATAATATTAAGAAGAAGAAAAAGAAGTAGAATTTTATTTCTTAATAATCATACATTTCGTTCTAAATATACCAATCTTACATGCAGTCTTCAGATGCCAGAACACTGAATCGGATATCAAACTGTTAGTGAGATATATATGTCTAAATCATGCGTCTTTTCATCAGTATATTATGTTCTGCT
Organism: Potamilus streckersoni; assembly: GCA_016746295.1. Classification (NCBI taxonomy): domain Eukaryota; kingdom Metazoa; phylum Mollusca; class Bivalvia; order Unionida; family Unionidae; genus Potamilus; species Potamilus streckersoni. Next base: position 5,193,290 of record JAEAOA010002354.1, on the reverse strand, counting down.
AAATTAAACGACTTTTTTAAAATTTAAATAGATTTTCCCGTCAAAGGTATATACTTGAATTGTATCAACCAACTTTGTTAGTACAATTTGGCACGTATGCTTTTCTCTGAATTTTAGTCAAATGTTTTCAAAAACATTATATTTCTTTAAAAATACATCAACATGAAGGGCTATGACTTTTTCAAACATTTTATATAAGTATAGTAAAATTAATATAGGCGGATAGTTGTTCGATGACTATCACCTTGTGTGGGGACTGAGAGCACCTTGCTATCATGCCAAGAGGAAACAACTCCAGCTATTAGTACTTTTGGTAAGATTTCATCTAGTTATTTTAGTGACATCACTTTTTTAAAAAAATAGCATTGATATGTTGAACGCATATTAAGGGATCCGGAACGATTTGCACATTTGACTCTGCAAGATCTATGAGGAGTGAAAAATCCCGTGTTATGGATGATATTTATCTTAATTAGGTAGAAAAAGTATTTAGGTGATTTGACTCTCTAATTTACTGGTATGACTACCGGTTGTTATTCATTTAATTATTAATGAACTTTTGAACTTGAATAAAAGTTCAGAAAATATTAGCATATTGTTTCTGCAGTCACGTTATTTCTCATTTAATCATGAAAATGATTAGTTCAGCTTTATCGATTGGAATACTCTACTATATGTTTGCTGTTAAGTCTTTTTTGTATATTTTTCCCCTAATTTTTCTTTTTTGTTTTGTTGGGGGAGGGCGTATAGTCTTGTTTTGTCTTGTCATTTTAGAAGGAGTGGGTAATTGTTTTTTTTTTTTTTGTTGCGCTGTTTGTGACAGAAATCACAAAGTATTGTGTCTTCTATTATTTTAGAGCTAAAATAAGTCAGCATGCATTACAACCTTTATTCTTTTGCATTCCATTGGCGCGTGTTAATTTATAATCAACCGTTTTATTTGAAAGTGTGGATTTACAAATGTCAGTTGACAGCTGCTTAGTTGATACCTGAAATCGGTCAGATAGGTTCCTTCATGGGGGCTGCTACTTTATAATGGTGTGGAACCTTTTAAATGTCATCAGAACTTGTTTCTTGCGACACAGATAGGTTCGCGGTAATCCACTGAATATGTATGTATGAACATATCTGTAATGAATTCACTTACGAATATTATCGATAAAAGTCATCGACATGTCAGTGACTCTAATAGGTTTCACTGTTATTGCAGTGTTATTCGCCATGATTAATATACCATTTGGAAAACATTGCATAAAAATGGAGACGCGATTAGATATCTTCAGTTAATGTTTTAACGAAGGGAAACAACTCGGTATAAGACAATCACAAAATTTATTATGTGCTGCTTCCCCTGCCAAGGGTTTGGTAGAGATACTTTCATATTATGAATGGTGAATATTCATCCGACATCAAAACCTGGTTTTTTATAGTACTGACTGGTATGTATGGAAACGACCGAATGATTCTCAATGGAAATTCGACGCTTTTTATACTTTAGTAAGACAAAATTTATTAGCGAAAGAAATCTAAAAGTTATTGAATGCATTGATAAAAATATACGTTTTTAAGTCATGTTCCATTTATAATTTATTGCAACTCTTAGTTCTTACATACTCCAGCTTGCGTCAGTCCAATTTGGTTTCCCGCGAAAAAATCTTATTTGTTTTACTGGAGTTATTTATGTATAATGATAACGTTGTTATATATATGACCATATTTCATGTTATAGATAACTTCCATCTTATTCAAATTGGTTTATTTTTACTTTTTTTCTCGCATTTTTTTATTTTGCAAATTATATTTCTTTTCCGAATTATGCTCCATTTAACATATGAGTGAGCACGTGCGTTCACACTCGCTAATCTAGGTTTATCCTCTTGTTACTGATACATACTTCACACGTGATATGTTGACTGAAAATTGTCCTTATATGTTTTGTGTAGAATATGTTTAGGAATAATAATAATAATAATAATAATAATAATAATAATAATAATAATAATAATAATAATAATAATAATAATAATAATAATAATAATAATGACGATGACGATAACGATGATAAAAATAGTAATAATAATAAATAATAATACTGATGATGATGATAATAATAATAATAATAATAATAATAATAATAATAATAATAATAATAATAATAATAATAATAATAATAATAATAATAATAATAATAATAACGATGTCTTTTTATAGCGCCTAATCTTTAGAAGTTCCAGGCGCTTTATAACATTTGACAAAACTTAAAAAGAATAGAAACATATAATGATATGATTACAAAAATAAAAACAAACAACACAAAATTAGAAATAGAAAAATATGCTGTAAATTTTTTTAATGTAAGGATACGTTATAAAGGATACACTATTAGGTCTTTATGACTGTTCTTACAGTTGAAATAGATGGGTTTTAAGAGCTCTCTTGAATGACATCACCGTGTCTTTTTATCTAAGTTCAGTGGGCAATTCGTTCCGTGTTGCTGGGCGCTGGTATGCAAAAGAACGTTGTCCGTATGATTTCAACTTTAGATGGGGAATAATGAGAATACGAGTGTCAGAAGAGGAGCGTAAGCATCTTGCATGTGTATGCACTTTTGGTGAGGTCAGATAGGTATTTTAAACTGGAGCCCGTAAGTGAAAGGTAGCAGAGAACAAATTTTGTGTTTAATTCTGTTTCGTATGGATAGCCAGTGTAGGGTACATAGTAGCGGAGATGCATGCTCTCTGATCGTGGTACTCTAAGGATGAACCGAGCAGCAGTGTTTTGAACTTTTTGATGTTTCTGAAGTAGATATTGAGATGAACCAGACAGACTTGAATTACAATAGTACAATCTTGAAAGTACTAAGGAACACACAATTAGTTTAGTGGCATCAACTGATAGATACTTGCGAATGGAGCTGATGTGTCCCAGCTCATGATATGCAGCTGTGGATATGTTCATGTCATGTTGATGCAATGAGAGTACTGTCAAGAGTGACACCGAGATTTCGTATTGATTGTGTGAATTTATTGCTGGTATTGCTGATATTTATTGCCTGAGTTTAAGGATGTGAATGAGAAAGTCTTTGTGTTGTAACATTTGACTTAAGGAGCATCACGTTTGAAAATGCGATTGTCTTGCACTTAGAAACATTCTAAGTAAGCACAACTATTTCCATGTGAGAAGTGCAGAGGTTTGTCACAACTTTTTTAATGTCCAAGTGTGGTGATGTTTGTGTAAAAAGGCAATAAAGGAAAATTTCTCAATAAAATGTTAATTTCAATAATTTAATAATAATTTATGATTTTATCATGTCGTTGCAATCATGTCGTTACGATTGTATCAGGTCGTTGCAATTCCTTTGATTCAGGCTACAACGAAATATATAGGACGATAATTTGACTTCTGTTTTAGGAATCTTAATTGAAATCTAGAAATAAAGTTCAATGTATTGTTGACTATGTGGTGGTGTTTGTGTAAAAAGGCAGTAAAGGGCAGACAAAGCTAGCCTACGGTCATCCAATTTAAACAGTAGATTCTATATAAATCTACAAAATATTATAGTAAGCAGTATAAACCTCATGCTTGGTAAATATATGTGTCTACAAACATGACTTGAGGCTTCAGACCCATCAATAGTCGTGTTATCCCACTACGAACCTGACGACCTGCCGTGTTTACTCCACAAATGATTTGTTGTAAATTATTCACGTTTCACTCCCTCTTTGTCCATATGCACATGGTTTCTTTTGTGGACTCCTATGTTCTTATGTATGCTATATGTTTTAATGCTATATTATGTGTTTGCTATAGACTTTATTGCATAGATATTTGTATCAAATATTTTTTCTCAGTTTTTATTGTAAGGTATATATATATAAATATATATATATATATATATATATATATATATATATATATATATATATATATATATATATATATATATATATATATATATGCATACATACATATGCACAGACTCACAAATTTATTTACACATATATACTTACATACACAAATATATACATATATACACTGTTTATTTAAATATATTTATTTATTATATTTCAAATTTCAAATTTTGAAACATTTATTTTACCATTTGAAAGGGAGACGGTGCACTTAAAAATGAAAATGGATCCTATTGTTTTGTGTTTGCATTTGTTGCGAGTCGACTCCCTTTATATATATATATATATATATATATATATATATATATATATATATATATATATATATATATATATATATATATATATATATATATATATATATAATGCACACACATGCATATACATTACTAAGAATAAGGATATTTTGGTTTTATCATGTGATGAGCGACATTTTCTTATATATATATATATATATATATATATATATATATATATATATATATATATATATATATATATATATATATATATATATATATATATATATATATATATATAATGTTACTCCTCACATTTAGACCTATCCCAATTTACATTATGTTACTCCATGATTTCTATAAGCGAAAAATCAGAATTGTTTTAAAATTCAAAGGGATCAAAAGAATTGCTATTGTTTTAGTTGTTATCTGGGTCACCCTTTGTTAGTATATCTGCATGTGCGGGTGTTGATATGCCACACATGGATTGGTGTTGGGAGGGGCTCATCCGCAGGCCTGTCTACTTCGCGTAGCGCCATGTGACTTAGTCCTGCTACATCTGCGTCCCGTACTTCCTCCATGTGAAGATCACCTGTTCATAAAAAGAAAAGAAAAGAAATGTTATATATTACTTGATTATTGAATGACAGTATTTAATTGTTTAATGTTCTTTTCGGGTATCGGAAAATTATGCTCTCCATTACAAGCTATTTTTTATGACTATTACTTGTCCCCAGATCTTCATTGTCGATATTATATAATCAATCAATTTCATATAATTTTCTTTGCGAAAATTTCCATCGAAATATAGCAATATGTTTCTCAGATATCTCTCAATTTTTGTTAATTGTGTAATTATGTTATTTCTTTTGATCTTTTCCACAACTAGTTTTGGCATGGTTTTTTGTGAAAGGAGCTTGTTACACATAGGCCATTATGACATTTGCCTTATCATGTGACGTCTTATGCCTACACCTCTTGTGAACCGTGCATTATGCACATATTTGAAAATTATGCTTTGTATTTTTCGTGCATTAATTCTTTCCCACTGTCCCTATATTTTACCCAGCTCACTTCCCATATTTCTAGTTCTACCTTGTTCCTTATATTTTGTTTGTGTTTATATCCCTAATCCAATCATAAGTTTTATATTTATTTATCTCCCATATTTCTTCTATTCATTTACTTAGCGCATTACTTTTTATAAACGTTTTGTTTATTCCTTGCTGTAAACCCAAATTAATATATATATATATATATATATATATATATATATATATATATATATATATATATATATATATATATATATATATATATATATATATATATGGATTCCTATGGCATATTGGGTATTGCTTTGACAATTTTACAATGGTTTAAAGTATTTGTATATTTGATTAGGGTCGGGCTTGGTAGAGCCAGCCCCCCTCTCTTTTTAGATTTATGTAGGGTCTGTTTTTTTGTATATAGTTGGTTTTGTATCCCCATATTTAGTTTATTATTTCTTTATCTAGTTTCTCTAATATGTTATTGTCTATGTCATTTGATTTCAGTGTGTAGTTCGAGTTTGAATTAAAAAAAAATAGGTTTTTGCAACTTTGGCTCGCTCCATGATGCTGAGTGGTATTAATGTTCAGATCTCTATGCATTTGTTGTTTTTTTTCTGTATATGTTTATAGTGTTCTTCTTTTTGTCCAATGTATATTTATAGCGCTTTCGTTCTGTCATTAATTGCATGGAGAGGCTTCTCTCGGTGGTTCTCCCTTTATTCCCTATTTTAAGAATTTCCGTTTTATCATGATTTATTTTTGAGCCGGATGCTTTTCCAATTTTTTTTCATATTTCTTTTCTAAGTGTTTAGGGGATTTTGGATCTTTAATTAAGTTTGTACACTCAACTGCATGTTGAATCATTTTTATTTCTTCCTTGAGATTGGGAATTTTTATTCTCTCTATTAGTTTATTTCTCTTTATCTTTATATTTAGTATTTGGATTGCTATTGCAAATAAGAACATTGATAGAGGGCATACTTGCCTCACTGATCTTTGTATATCAAATCTGTTCGTTATTGCTCCATTTAACTGTACTCCTGCAGTAATTCTCTTACCCGATTTCAGTTGATTTCAGGAAAATTGTCCCTAAGCCAAATTTTTTAAAACACTTTGTATGTAGTTGCATTCGTTTCTGTCAAAAGCTTTTTCTTGGACAATAAGCACCATGGCGCCCATTTTTCAGTTTCTTTTATCAATTCTATTAAGGTTCTAATGTTAAGTATATTATTTTGAAAATCTCTTCCCATTGCACCACAAATTTGATTAATGCTTGCAATTTCGATACACTTTTAAACTGTTTGCTAAAATTTTACTCAATATGTTATAATTATTATTTAGGAACTACGTGTATGTAGTAGATACCGGTTTGCGCATGCGTTTACTGTAATGTGTATCGCTAACGTCAAATAACAAAATCACAAAGAGACGAAAATATTACCCAATTGCTTGAAGGCACCTACCTGCCATTCAGGCATGACATTGCAATGTGGAAACTGATCAAGACTGTTTTGTATCCAGGTTAACTGTACGACGGTATCTCGCAAATAAAGATCATTTTAAAATACATCCACTGTGAGTGCAAATGATAATGTTTTCGCTAGCATGGGTTACAAAAAGTGTTATTAAAGCACTTTATTGTTGTGCATACTATTTGCCCTGAAAACGTAAATTATGATCACAACTGGGAAAGAAATAAAAAAAAACGGGTGATTAAAAAAAAAACTTTTTCCTTAAACTTTCCTACAGAATATTAGATTTAAAGGCTACTTTATTACAAGCAAACAACCCCGAAAAATTACTTTGGTATTTTTATTAAAAGGTCGGCCGACGTAAGGCAGTCAAGTTTGGTTCCTTTTGATCCTTTTAAGTGTGACGATTTCTTTTTTTTAATAACGTCGGCCAACAGAGAGAAGCTAACATTGATTCCTTTATTACCTGTATTAATAGAAATTTTTAAAATGAATTCTAACAAAGGAATAGTTTTGAAAGCGGCACAATCTAGTGCGTCGAGCACGCATATCGCTATAAGGCTGAACATTAAATTAGTTTTCAGTAGTTTCATCTAAATGTTCCTTATCCATAGTTTATAATATTTTATTTTTCGACAACAAGAAGCATTTACTTCATTTTGTGGCGATAAGGGTACGTCATTTAATGCTGGCGTCCTCTATCGGTGGTTGTTGTTGTTGTTGGGCTTAACGCCATTTTTCAGCACATGATAGGCTATTAATGGCGGCCAGTAATAATGGTGGAGGAAGAAACCGGGAAATCACCGGAAAGAACCACCGACCCACGAGAAGCTACTGGCAAGCTTTCTCATATATCCACATTCGCCGGTGATTTCCCGGTTTCTTCCTCCACCATTAATTCTGGCCGCCATGAATAGCCTATCATGTGCTGAAAAATGGCGTTAAGCCCAACAACAACAACAACAACAACAACATATCCACATTCACCGAATCCTAGACTCGAACACACGCAGAGGTGAGAAGGCAGTGATCCGTAACGGACAGCGCTTTAGACCACTCGGCCACTCGGGGCCCCTCTATAGGTGGTAAATCGTAGCTAAGGGATATTAACTGCGTTGTATACGTCTTTCCCGAGTAATTAAATTATATCTTCTTTACACTTGATAATTTAATTGTTCTTTTTGTGCGATCATAACCATTTTTAATCATGTATTGCAAATCTGATATAAACATAAAAATGTTGGAGTGTGGCTAGTGACCTTTAATAAGCTCTTGACTGAATGTATTTGATAGATTCTTTAATTTAAAAACAAAATTCCAAAAAGCTTACAAGCAAAAAAAAAAATAGCAAGAGGGCTCCAAAACCCAATTATCTGCAGTTATTGTTCCGTCTTGCCGCCACGGCAGTAACTTTTTTTTCACCCGTACTTTAAAAATAAAATATACTTCCTATCTCCGAGAACTTAGTTTCTCCGTCTCTCTTCGAGAATCGACTTTAACCTACTGTCAGAATATAATAAAGGTTTATCCTCAAGATATATGTTATTGAGGAATTTACCATGTCATTGCCACCAGACGAATAAATAGTCAGACGGTTGCCGGCATAAGAAGACAAAACTAGCGTTAATATATTGCAAAGCGTGTTACTTGCTTAACATGAGTTTCAATGTTTCATTTTCCAAATTAAGTGTAACATATTTTTTGATCATCGTAGCCCTTATAATATTCTTTTGCTTATCTGAAATTCGGCCAGGAAACTTTCTTTAACGTCTTTTCAAAATCACAACCATCAACAGTGACCAAAGCACTAAATGTGTCCTCTACTCTTCTTGCTCGGCGACGTCTTGAAATTTGATTACTCAGTCTCTCTACACCTTTAAGACTAGCATCTCTTCTGAGATGGCACGTGTTAGACCATAGTTATCGTTCCTAGATATTACATACTGACATTTCTCGAAACTGTTCTCACGGCCAAATTCAAATAACATTAGGATTTCCGAGGATAGTTGTTGTTTGGCTTAACGCCATTTTTCAGCACACGATAGGCTATTCATGGCGGGCAGTATTAATGGTGGAGGAAGAAACCGGGAAATCACCGGAAAGAACCACCGACCCACGAGAAGCTACTGGCAAGCTTTCCCACATATCTACATTCTCCGAATCCTAGACTCGAACTCACGCAGAGGTGAGATGGCAGTGATCCGTAACGGACAGCACTTTAGACCACTCGGCCACTCGGGGCCCCTTGGAGGATAGAGTGCCGTTATAGAACACTGCATACACTAAGACTTGACGGCACTTGTCTTAGATCTTTATATTTAATGGCTAATCAAACGTTAATAGGATCAAGGTTTTGTTTATAGTTCAATCGAATTATAACTATACATATCGCAGTAATTGATTACTCTTTCCTAGTACTTCCAAAGTAACAATGTATTATTTTTAGGAAAATTCATACTCAAACAAAACTTCTAAATTTATACATGAATTACTCAGCTATAAACGGAACTATTAACATTTTATCCTGGTCTTACAAGATTTGGACAAAAATTGTGTCAGGTTTGAGTTAAATTCTGACACATTCATGCTAAATGTATTCCAACTTTATTCAACAAATTTGATACATTGATCCAAAACAGAAACTTCTTCATGCGGACGTTCGGTAAGGTACAGTGTTAGAACTGTATGCTTCAAGGACCCATCAATACAAGTTACAAAAGGCAGTAAGAAATATTATAATACAAGACAAAAAATGGTTGTTTGAAATGGAAAACATTGATAAATTTAGTTTACATAGAATGTCTTTTATAAAATAAACGTTATAATTGTACAAATTATGAACCTAAAATATAAATTTTAAGTCGCAAAAACAAATTGAAATATAAAACTACTCAAGGTTTGAATGCAAAATTAACCAGTTAACAAGTATTTATACAACTCGTACTTTGTACTTTTACAACAATAAGCATTTGATCAAATGGTAAGGCAGCGCGGTAGTTTCAGATGATTTTCGAAGAAAACTGCAAACTACTTGCTCATATTTTAGTCTAACACATATCATCTATATATTGATATCCTTCGACTCTTGTGGGAATCATTTACTCTTTTCTGAGGCCTGTAAAATATGCTTGTTTCGACAATATTGATCTTTTAACGTTTCAAAATCTCTATCTTTGCCCAAGTAATCAATAAAGAATATAGATCACATATATTTTTGCTAGCGTTTGCGTGTTGACTAAGGGGGTTAATACTGTAGTCATGGTGTAACAGGTGCATCACACTGCCTTGATTCTAACTAAAGCACTGCATTTGATTTGGTTTGTTTTATATTGGATACGTATTCACTTTCGTCCTTCAAGTGTATCGTTGTATAATACCCATATTCACTTAGTTGATTTCTGTAACCGAACTGGCAGTAGATGCTTCGTTTTGAGGTTTCACTGCACTCTCTGGGTTTCACGGCACTCTCTGAGTTTGCAAAGATTATTCAAGTCTGAACCAAATATTTTCGATTTATGTTTTCAAGTTGGCTTTCATGTTATATCCACTAATATGTGATGGAGTCTAGACTGGTTTTGCTCTCGTATTATATTTCTAGTTACTCGTTTTATTTAATGATACTCTTTAGGGCTAAATTGACGTTTGATACATTCTTGTCATATTTTTTGCATCCATCCAATATCCAAAACCGACTGTTGTCTTGTCAAAAATATTTAGAGAACGTAGTTCATTGCTGATTTCGTCTTTCGTTTATAAAGTTTTCTTCGATTTTTTTGTGCGATACTGCTTGCAAAGTGTTTTAAGATTATTAGTTTAATCAAAATGTATACTGTTACCAGACTATCAATGGAATCAGTTGCCAGAGTCGACGATGACATATTATTTTTATATTATTGGCTCCACATTCGTTATCGTCGTTGTCTTTATTATTATTATTATTATTATTATTATTATTATTATTATTATTATTATTATTATTATTATTATTATTATTATTATTATTATTATTGTTGTTGTTGCTGTTATTGTTATTGTTATTATTATTATTATTATTATTATTATTATTATTATTATTATTATTATTATTATTATTATTATTATTATTATTATTATTATTATTATATTTTTAATATCATCTTCATCGTTAATGGTTAAATTAAGTCATGGCATCGCATCGTAATTAATAACTGCAATATCATACATATTTTTGTTATTATTATTATTTTCAGATGTAACCAGTACCAGTTAGAACAAATACGTACGAAATGTAACCACGGACAGAAACACGTTTACTTTTAAAAAGCCTCTAATCCTGGTTCTTGTAGTAACTGAATGATTACATGAAAGTATACGGACAATAAAAAAAGTTTTATTGCGCGTGTGATGATTATCAAGCAAAATACAGCAATCGATAATCAAACATGAAAAGTTATTTGCTTGCTTGCTTGATTTATTTATGTATTTGTTATCGATCAGTCCCTATGTTATTTAGTCTATTGTTCAGGTAGATTGGTTCAAAATCCCAGTGGACTGAAAGGTTTCTATTTTAATTACTTGTCTCTTCTGACTGAAAGTAACACTCGGTATTTTCAAACCTTCGTATATATCAGCCTATACAAGTACTTCTAGAGCCACACAGCTGTATCTTACCGTAGCTTCAAATCCCCTGGCTTTGTCTTTATTCATGCAGATTAACGTTTTTCATACAAGCATTATTGCTTGAAAAGTAATAATGAACTTCTGAGATATTTTAATCCATTTTTGCAGCAAGGCTGCGCATTACTCCCTATCAATCATCTTCAATTGTGGAACCTCTGTTTATTTAATGTTGAGTCGAAACTGGCGGAAAATCATTAATAACGTAGCCAATCCAACTCAATAACCTCTGGAACATTTAACACATTTTTCTTGATGTAATAAGATGGATTAGTGCTTGTCAGATTTACATATTTGCTGTGCTAAAATCGTGCTCTGGATCGAGAAGATATTAAATCAAGTTAATTGATTCCAGCAGTCAACATTCCCAAGAATAAATAATACTGACACGTGTATTTTTTTTTCGTTTAGTTAAAACTGTTTCTTTAATGCTTGTATGACGAGTTTCCATTATTAAATTTCCCTACACAGTCGACACAAACCATATAACATTCTTTCGCCGTTTAATGTTCTTTGCCATCTCTACTAAAATCTTTTGATGTAAACACTAGCGATATCAATGATTGTTTGCTTAGATGATGTAACAATATGTGCTAGCTAATCACTTCTAAGAGCTAATTAATTGCTAGCTAATCACGTCTGAAATTTAATTAATTGCTAGTTAATCACTTCTGAAAGCTATCTAATTTGCTAGATATTGACTTCTGAAAGCTAATTAAATGCTAGAGAATCACTCCTAAAATCTAATTAATTGCTAACTAATTACTTCTGAAATCTGATTAAAAGTAAGTTAATCACTTCTGTAATCTAATTAAATGATAGCTAATTAGTTCTGAAAGCTAATAATTAAATGCTAGCTAATCACTTCTGAAAGCTAATTCAGTGCTATCTAATCACTCCTGAAAGCTAGCTAATTGCTAGTCAATGGCTTCTAAAAGCTGATTAAATGCTAGTGAATCAATTATAAAATCTAATTAAATGCTAGCTAACTACTTCTGAAAGCTAATAATCAAATGCTAGCTAATCACTTCTGAAAGCTAATTAATTGCTAGCTAATGACTTCTGAAAGCTAATTAAATGCTAGCGAATCACTTCAAAAATTTAATTAAATTATTAAATTCATGCTAATTACGTCTGAAAGCTAATTAAATGCTAGCTAATTAACTTCTGAAATATAATTAATAGTAAGCTAATCATTTCCGAACGCTAACTAAATGCTAGCTAATCAGTTCTGAAAACTAACTAATTAACCTTCTTATTAGTCAAGCTGTTTGAGCTGGAAGACTATGAAACTATTTTATTTCAGAAGTTTCTGACATTTTTTATGGTTTTAGAAATTTAGGTGATCAAAGTAGTTTGTATTACTAAACTCTAAATTACAACTATTTAATGTTTTGATGCCCGCTTGAGTTGAATGTTCATAACCTGAGCCAAAACGGTTGATGGCATTGTCTAGAGGTAAAGATTGAGACGATTGAAGATCATTATATATATATATATATATATATATATATATATATATATATATATATATACATATATATATATATATATATATATATATATATATATATATCCACTTAGCACATGGGTTAGAAGATCCGTAACGGATGTAAGAGAGATCAAAGCTGCGAAGCACGGCTGAGTCATACCAAAGACTTTAAAAATGGTACTCACAGCTGTTTTGCTTGGCGCTCAGCATTGGTCGCTTAGTGCTACGACTGGTCAGATTTTTGTCAGGATAATGTGACTAGATGGGATAGGATATTACATGCCTACGGCATGATTCCCGAGTACTAGACGTCACTATAAACTGCCACGTTGAACAAATCGTTGTGATGCGACTCAAATTGTTCAATATACGTACAAATCCAAACACACACACACACACAAACAAACAAACATCCGCTTAAAAAACGAATTATAATATATTCAGGAATCTTAAAAACATAGAATTCAGCATGTTTGCTAAGTCTTCTTAACAATATTCAATTTTGCTTAAGGGTGTGTGACAACTAATTATTTTAAAATGAAACAGCCAGTCTATCGGTGAGGGAATAAAATAAAATACTCGATATCTAGATTCTTTTGTGGACCCATTAGGCAGCAAATATATTTGAGTTCGTCCATTATACATTACAGATGCAGCAAAATATTTGTTCTTCAGTTAGATATCTATATTTATTTTTTTACTGACAATCAGGAACATTAACTTTTGCTATTTGTGCAAATCAGATAATTCTCCTTTTAAGGTTCATGAAACTTCAGAAAATGTTAATAAACACGTGTCTTTCAAGGCATAAAATTTCTCAGACTCTAATGAATTGAAGAATGTGTGATTTGTGTGTAATCAAGAAATCATTTTACTTTATAACTTATTAATATTTAGTTCTATAGGAAAGGAGTTACTGGTCATATCCTGATAATTGCACCATGTCACGCAGAGAACTAAAATATAATAGTTCGTAACACCACAAAATCTGTTGTTTTTTTATTGATACTCCCTTCAGTTGTGCCTTGAAAATATTTATAAGCAAAGGCGATACTAGTTTTTATTATATATTTCTTGTCACTTTTGTTATAATATGTGTTTGGCATTTCGTTATTACATTCATAACTACCGCATTTGTAGTTATAAGAACTGAACTCCATGTGTTTTAGGATTTGTGAATTCGCGAAGCTTGAAAATCGATTACAAACATAAAATGTCATCGCTTTTCTGTAAGGCAATCACACTGTGTGATCGATATTTCACGTTCACAAATTATGCAAAATGTCAATTATTTTAACTCAATAGTTTGCAGTATATGCACATTTTGCGAATTATTGTAAGGAAATCTAGTTTAATTCTTAGAGTTCCTATATGTAGAGTAATTATGTAGAGAAGTAGACTTGATTAAAAATCATGTAAGATTTGACTCCGCTAAATTATTACCTTTATTAAGAGTCCTTTATTCAATATGGAGGATTTAGTAGTTAAACGTGTATGAATATGTTTTTTTCTAATATGTTCGTCTGAGAAATTGCTAGGCAGTTAAAAGTGTTGTTGATCATTAGTACAACGAGGAAGTGGTTTTCATCGCAGAAAAAGTGATATTGACTAAACATCAATCTTCTCTATCTTTCTCAGCGAGCAATTATTTCCTATGCTAGCATGCCATTCATTATAGGGGATACTTTGATACATAATTGATACGATGCTGTAGTACAAAGTATAACTCAGAAATATAGAATTGCTAAATCATCCAAAGATATTTTGAAACAAACATGCAGCGTGCAATCGAGTATAAGCCTGCAAGTGAACGTACGTGTACCACACAGCCTTTTACTTGGGATAAGAATCTCCAAACTTTTAATACGAGTAGGCACGATGTTTTTTTTTTTTTGTTTTTTTTTCGGTTTTTTTTTTTTCTTTTCTTTCATTTAAAGATCTGAAAGTGTACCTAAAAAATTTTAAATAGGAATTGGTAACGATCCAACTAGTTTAATAATCCTTTGTTTCAAAGGATTTGCCTACAAAACGTTTCATCAATTGTCGTGCTAAGCATATCGATATATTGCCGCAAAAGATATTTTCAAGAACATTGTACAATTTTAACAACAATATATCATCAAACTCATTTCAACACAGAAAAATGGCATATAGTACGCACGTCTAATAAATGTTTAGTCGGCAAGATCGTAGTAAAATTTTAAAGCAACTAATGTTTCTTGTTTGTATTTCCTAGCGGATGGTGTATGTACTCACATGACTTGTATAAGAAAAAATGCAAGTTCACATATTCCGGTTGCCTAAGTTGTTAGAGCGTCAGATATTGATGTAGAAAATCGCGGATTGGAGCCCCGGTAGTATCATACTAAAGGCATGAAAATGTTACTAGCAGCTGCCTCGCTTGGCGCTCATCATTAAGAGGTCAGTGTTAGGGCGGGTATATCTGATTTCAGAACAATGTTGTTGGGTGGGTCATAGTGTTACATGTCTGCTAAAAAAGGCACCAGTTCTAGCCATCACTATCAACTGCCTCACTGCAGACATTGTAGCGATACGACTGGAAAATTGTTAAAGCTACGTTAAAAATCCAAATCACACACTCGCACACATAACACACGCGCTCGCCCGCGTAATTTCGCTGGTTTAAATCTAGAACTAGGAACCATAGTTTCACACATTATTATGTATTTGTCATTTGCTTTATATTATTTAATGCACTTACATTTGCTAACTCCAAAATGATTACAATGTAAAATTCAGCTGATCAGAATTACCTTACGTTTTCCATGCCCATCCATCTTAAAGACCAGGATAATACCTATCCCGCATCACGGTGTGTAAAGCAGAAAGCCACCTGTGTGAACACACTATGCAAGTGACACTCAGATGTATATTAAAGAGACGATTAAACTAGAGAATACCCCTTTGCAGGTTTGGCTAGAGAATGCTCCTTTGCAGGCTTGACTAGAGAAGGCTCCGTTGCGAGCCTGACTAGAGAATGCTCCTTTTCAGAATTGACTAGATAATGTTCATTTTCAGAATTGACTAGAGAAATGTCATTTGCAATCCTGACTAGAGGATGCTCCGTTGCAGGCTTAACTACATTTATAACATGCTTTTCTCAGAGACTATAGGAAGTTACTAATTTCCAAAACGTGGTCTGAACAAACCCAAGAACACCAGGTCCGCAACTCTGTTAGAATGCTGTACACCATAGCCCCACTGTAACAGACTCTTCCGGGCCCGGATTAAACTGATCAGCCATCTCCGGATCCACCCCCAGTTAATTCAATGACATTAAATGATCCTCATCGACACCAATGGAAGAACATCAAGATACGTGGTCATCATTTTGATTACCACACGACATTTTCACTATATATGAAGAGCCATTCTCACCAAACCTGGAGAAGATGTATTCTATTTTACAGCCATCTTGTCTGCTACATATGTTTAACAAACCATCTCAAGTAATTAAAAATGAAATGGTTCAGTGAGATTTTTAAGAGTCTTACCTACGGAATCGTTTTTCTGCAATTATCAAATTTTCTTTACTCGGAACCGTTTCCACCTCCAAGTCACTGGTTGAATTGTTTCTGATCCTTTTCAGACCAGTTCTTCTACTATTGGTTGTTTATATGTTGTGTTTTACTTAAGGAGATGACAAATTTCGCCAGATGTGTTATCCGACCGTCTTGTAGTCGAGCAAGGGGACAGAGAATAACGTTGATTTTATGTGATCTTATTTCACAGGGCTTTTTATTGTGATATACGCAATTAAAGGAGCAAAGTTAGGTTTCACAATATAAAAACATAGGTTTTCTTAATCTCAATCGTACGACTGAAAGTCATATATTCATCAGATCTGATCATTCCGACGACCCATGCTACTGAAGTTAAGGTTGAACTTCGGAGTTGAATTAAATTGAAAACAAGCTGGCCCTCTGTCTGTCTGTCTGTCTGTCTCTGTCTATCTGTCTGTCTGTCTCTCTCTGTCTCTGTCTGTCTGTCTCTCTCTGTCTCTCTCTCTCTCTCTCTCTCTCTCTCTCTCTCTCTCTCTCTCTCTCTCTCTCTCTCTCTCTCTCTCTCTCTCTCTCTCTCTCTCTCTCTCTCTCTCTCTCTCTCTGTAATGGATGCAGCACATGGCATCCTAGATGTCCCCCATTAGTCTCCTGGTACGAGTAGCAGAAGAACGCATAGGGACTATAAATCATACCCAATTTATTAGATGAGTATCACTAATGATAATGATGATTATGATAATGCCGAATACGACGATGGCGATGACTACAGTTTTCTAATAAATTCACCGATAAAAACGATGATCTGTTTTTGTTTGCGGACCATCTATCCTCTTATATGCAATATGTAAAATAATATACTGCATTGTTTCCAATACTGGTCTGGATGGTTAAAAAATTTTAAAAAAAAACACGTATAAATCAGATATACTAAATAATTTACTGATTTGAAAAACCATTTATAACTCTATGAATTTTGAATTTAAGAAACATGTCAAATTCATAAATGTGAAATTTTAGTAAACTGGAAGAAGGAGGTGAGATAAGTACAACTTAAAAAATTCAGGTATGTTTTGTTTTATAGTATAAACCCTGTAGTCTTTATATTACCGCAGGAGGGTTTTGACATCATCTCTTGAAAGCCTAAATATCAAAGGAATTGTATATATTCATGCAGCTGTTGGAATTTTCAGGAGGCGAGAGCTGTCAGTTCCTGTTTACAACTAACAATGCAAATACTTCTTGAACAGAGGAACCGATTAATTTGCCTAAAGGGCAGACAATTCGTACAGCGGTTGTACGGTGCTTTTAAATTAACATCTCGACCTGTCTAAAATCAATGTAGTTTTGATCACAGCTGAACTAAGATCAGGCATGCTACCGCTGGTTTTGACCTTTGAAGTTTTTGAATAAAAAACTTCTTACTGTGCGGAAGGATCTGCAACGAGAGGGGAGTTCTTAGAAATTTGTTGCCTTGCGTAAATGGTGCCGACATAAAGTGATTCAATTAAGTTGCAAATAAGCTTTGTACCAACCTTTAACACTATCATACAAATTAGACAATTAAAATTGAAATCGTGATAAAAATAAGGAGGGTGGGGTGTTTTGGATTTTTAACGTAGATATTTTCAATCATATCGCTTCGATGTTTGCAGTGTGGCAGTTTATAGTGATGTCTAGCAATGGTGCATCATGCCATTGACATTTAGAATCATGTTCCACCCAGTCACAATATTCTGACGCCAAGCCGACCAGTTAACACCAACATCAAAATATGGTAAAAACGAATGACGAAGAATGAAAAAGTATAGGAAACCGCTTTTTTACTTGAATTTATTCTAAATGAGACCATTGCACACTTAGGTTTAATTCCATTCACTATTACCGTTCTTCAAACAATATACCAAAAGTGCATAATACAGAGTCAATGATAGATGAAGCTCTATTAAAGAGACTTGTAAAGCATATTTCGAAGATTAAACTACAGTTCCAGTAATACTTTTAAAAATTGGAAAGATTAAAAACATCAACAAGGTTTACTGTTGACCAAGGTAATGTAATAATCAGCACAAAACATAACTAAGACATAACTGCACTGAATAAAAAGAAATAAACCACATGGCAACCACCAACAATCAAAACTATGAGTTTGTGAGGCATCTAGGCTCTTATTGTCACACACTTACACACTTATATTAAAAATCGAATTCGCCTTTGTATTTAATGTGGATAGCAACTAGTTGCTACAAAGTTATTTCTAAACATTGTGATGTATATATGCAGACAGACAGACAGACAGACAGACAGACAGGCAGGCAGGCAGGCAGGCAGGCAGGCAGACAGACAGACAGACAGACAGACAGACAGACAGACAGATAGACAGATAGATAGATAGATAGATAGATAGATAGATAGATAGATAGATACCAAACAAAATTGCTATCCCTCGATTCTATAGATGAATGCTTGATAATAGAAAGGAGGTGTGTGCAGGCAAGGCGATGGTTGCTATTTACTCGCAGACCTGGATTCGAAACTCCGTAGAGTACGAATTAAAATTCTCTCACCTGTATGATAGTATATATATATATATATATATATATATATATATATATATATATATATATATATATATATATATATATATATATATATATGTGTGTGTGTGTGTGTGTGTGTGTGTGTGTGTGTGTGTGTGTGTGTGTGTGTGTGTGTGTGTGTGAAATTAAAAAGCAACACAAACGCCAATAAATCTTTTCAAAAAGGTTTTGCATTTACTGTATGCTTCTTCAGGCACAACTCAAGATGTTTTGAAAGAAACGTTTTACGTGTTAAAATTTTAAAATGACAATTACATCATTCACATTACGTCATGAATTTTATACATCAACATTACAATTTGTTATAAATAAACAAAATCAAAAAGATACATAATTCTCTATTGAAATCTGGATCACTTAAATAATAAAGTAGAAACAAAGATTCGTGCACACAGTTATATACTTATAAAGGATAAACAACATATCAATTCTTATACTAAGAATGATGCTAATAGCTGTCTCACTTGGCGCTTAGCATTAGGAGGTTAGTGTTAGGACTGGTCGGCTTGGTGTCAGGATAATGTGACTGAGTGGGTCATCATGCTACATGTCAGCGGCATGATGCCCCAGTGCTTTATATCGCTGTAAAATGCCACACTGTAGACATCGTAGCGATGTAACTGAAATTTTGTTTTTAAAGCTACGTTAAAAATTATAATCTCATCACATTAAAACTCCATCCAAGGTGTTAAGGCCATTGGGAGTTTAAGAATCGTACTTATAAATCCAGTAACTGTCAACAATCGTTATATTCATTGCTCAATGCACAATATCGACTGGCATGCAAGAAAAATCATACAAAGAGTGATTATTTGCATTAAATGTATTGAAACATCAGAAGAGATAAGCATTGTTTTGTACGAAAGCAATGAAGGTTTTACATTTTTCGGGAATATTCATGCCGAGCCCTAGTGCGTTTTTTGCTAATTAAGCAACTACAATTTATATGAAAACACGCAACTTTGCAGGTGAACTAGTCTCAAAAGACATGAAATTTGTCATTAAATCAGATCAGTCTCACAATTCTACCATTATATATTATTTAACTTATTTAAATTATCGCTTTCATGCATTATGCAATATCTGCAAATTTTAAAAACCGACTCGCAGATAAGAAAAGATATTCACAGCAAAATCAATGTAACAGCAATGCAAGATACACGAAGATAGTACAAAAAATTCCTCTGAGGTTATTTGGAAACTTGATCAGCATGTTTTGTTCTTCACGCGGTTCCTCCTGTAAAATAAAGTGCATGTAATTTGATTGACTGTCATAAGTCATCTCGGTTCCAAGATTTGATACCGAATGGAATTGGGCTCACGTTCGAATATTCACGCGCGCGTGTGTGTGTGTGTGATGTGTAGGTGTATGTGTAAGAGAAAAAGAGAGAGAGAGAGAGAGAGAGAGAGAGAGAGAGAGAGAGAGAGAGAGAGAGAGAGAGAGAGAGAGAGAGAGAGAGAGAGAGAGCACATAATAGTTGTACATATCCTTTCCTCATTGGTAAATGGAAATTTTAAAATTGCCATAATTTGTTTCCTCGTGATAAAGGAAACTTTCCCGAATGAACAAATTGAAATATTTTTTTTTTCAAATTTGTTTCACATTTCCTATCGACTGTACATGAATGGAGATGCTATAGCTATGTGATATCAAATGACAAACAGGAACTACTAACACGTCTACAGTGTATCAACCGGCAGACGACCTAAATGCAGCACAAGTTATACAGCCAAATGTCCAGAACAAAATGTTTGATGTTCGACTACGTAGTCACACATGCGTCTGATAAATAATATAACACATAAGTGAACATTGTCTGAAATATTTTCCCTCGAATATGGTCGATCCATCCGTATACAAATAAATATACAATCAATTTCAAAACAAGACAACTCCTATTTGTCGAGTTCATCTTTCACTGGCATCATTAAATCCTTAACATCGAGTCCCATAGAGGATATGGGCCAGAATATTTTTGGACGTACATGCAAAGTGATCGTTATGTAGAGCTTCCGTTAACGCAGGCTAGACCAATTTCATCGTTAGTACATTCCATATTATTAACAATAAAATATGTATCAGATGGTATGTCATTGAACATAAAGGTCTTTTTAACATGTCGATTTTTATCATCAATGACACAAGACTGCTTCGAATGATGGAATGGGTTCTGTTTTAACAGTACATAATATTTCCCATTGCACGAGAGATACATAAGAACACATAAAGAGCAAAAGCAGGACTGTCCATCCTTTGTGGACTTTAAAATGACTATAGATTTCATCTACTCATCAGCACCGATATCTTTTATATGTTTTATTGCCAAATAATAATTATTTCAAACTTTAAATCCATCAATATATTGTAACTTAACGAATTCTCTGAGGATATTATACGATTTACGTTTTAAAACGTTTCTAATGTCAAAAGTCCCTAGACGATAAAAAATACTAATTTGCACTTAGTATAACTTAGGAAACGCACTGATGTGATTATATCTGATTGCTCTTAGTCCTAGCAAACAACCATTATTTAAGTTCGAAATCTGCCTAAAATCTGTCCAAAATTGCGAATGGGCGATAAAATTGTTTTCCATTTGCAATGGCCTCCGATATCAGTTCTACGAAGTAGTTTAGTTAAGCTATCCATTGTCTACCTTTGAAAAAATACAGGATGTTGTTGGCCACGGCAACGGCTTTAAATCTTACTATCAAACTCTTGTTAAACGACAATTTATTTGTATCAAGTCTAGTAAAAATACCGTATGTAAATATATTTATTAAAAATGTGTGGTACGCTGGAATCTATAACGGCACAAGGAAGGGTGATTACATGTATTAGTAGTGGCTAGCAATAACGAATGGAATGATTATACAAGTGTCATACGCTAGAAAGATTATATCAACCGAGAAAGTACCATGATTTCGCATATACAAATGGAATAATCGCAATACAGATACTAATGACGGTTTCTGATTAATGTAACCAATAATCTTTGTACATATCAGTGATAGTTGGATCGTGATATTGTGATTTTATTCAAAGGCACCAATCTGAACAGAATTATCGCACATATGTTACCATTCTCACTTCCAAATAATGGTGTTGGTATGTAGGGATAAATTATTCATAAAAACCATGAAAACCTATTGTGTTATTTTTAACTCGAACGTATAAAGTTTTCGTGTTTTCAAAATATATAATTTAACCAAAATAAAAGACAAAGAACAAGAACAGCAACTTGATAGAACGCAAAATTGAGTAAATTTGAAATGACACTTAATTAAGAGAAATGCAATGTAAGTCAAAATTTTATTTTTTTTCATACAAATAACTTACAATATCAGCCCAGATGCTAAAATCTCTTTACCTAAATTCCTAATTTGTCAAATTCTCGAAAGATTGGGTTCAAATGATGAATGTTCGGGGGCACTTGTTGCTGACTGCTGTAACAGTGAGTACATAAGGTAGTCGTCTCATTTTACATTCAAGGCTCTGATACGATCGTGTATGCTGGAGTATCATATGAGATCTAGCGATATTGTACAAAACATATAGACGAACGATGCTAGTTATCTGTTAAGCGATCTTCACAGGTCGCATGTTACGGAATCCACTCATTTACCTTGATGCTAGGCAAGGCATTTTTTTAGAACTTTCTAAGGCGATATAGATTTATTCTTGTGCCAATCGCGTCTTCGAAACATGATAAAACAAAACAAAATTTAATAATTTTAGAATGTTTCAGGCAAACTGGCTGTTTCTGTCAGCGAGTAATAACTCACACGATGACTTATTCAAGGATTAAACTGAAATAATTATTTTTTTAAAAGTATGGACCCGATGAGTCCAATACAATACATTGGCTTTTAATACGATGTGGGAAAGAGTCTTGATCTGGCAAAATTGAGATAGTATTCAGAAGTGAAATCTTTAAATACCAAGTTTAAGTCCAGGGCCAATTCAAAAGACGAAAATTAGATTTTTCATTAGAGCTTTCACAAAACATTCGTGAGATTGACTTTGAGGAAATAACCTTTCTATCATACTCAAGAATTCTTGAACGGGATTACAAACTAACAACTAGAGGGGAGGTTTTACAGTATTAATGACTCAAAGATGTTTTCTCTTGATGCACTTAGTTTCTTTTACAGAAATCAATAAACGTCGTACTTTCGTAAACCAGTACCGACTTTTTTCTGCCGGAAGCAAAGGACGATTACAGTTCACCGGAAATGTTGACATAAAAACCTTTAAAGCCATCATTCAAGCATTGTTTGTAGTGATTTATCTATGAAACAAAAACTAAAGAAAAAAACACTAATGGGTATAAATTACTTAGTTCATTTGCTTGCCCTGAATCATCTGTTAAGACTTTGTTTGTACCTGGTCAATCATAATAAATAAGTTCATAACCTGATTTTCAGCCTATTGACATAAGTATTCTCCAGACCACATTTTCGATATTGTTGTTTTTGTCTTCATCTAAAAAAATTGCATGCAGTTCTTATGGGCTATACTAATTTTTGAAAGTTTCACGTTTCACTTAATCAAGATGGAATTCATATATGTATTTATATATCAAATCCGCCAGGTGGCACGTCATATTCCTGCATTGGCGTACCACCGGAACAAATAATTCATTTTCCAAGACTTCTCAATTTGGTATCTAAAATCAGGAATATCAACTAGAAGCGAGTTAATATGCGATTTATTTGCATGTCATTTGCGTCTCTCTACGTACGTTTGTTTAAGTACTGTGTTCAGGTAAGTTATCATACATTTTCTTATGTCTATGTATGTAACATTTCAAAATTGTGATTTTAGAAACTCGGTTCATTTAATGAAAGAGTAGGCTGTATTTTTGTTTTTCTTATAACAAAAAGTTCATCTCGAGACGTTTTAAAACTTTTTAAACAAAATATATACGAACTTTTGTTAGAGTCCATGTTTTAAATTAAAATAATATAAAGATAATTACAATAAACGTTTTAATATAGAGTACACAAAATAGTGATTTATTTACCAGATATATGTTAATACACAATTCAGTCA